>JAFVLL020020629.1:9270-20638 GCA_021397915.2 Tor tambroides | reverse complement strand
ATAAAATTAGAAACCATAAATAAAATTATAAACACTCACCAATGAGAAGAGTGAAATATACAGTTTGGTCCATTTCTGAGAAAGAAACGCATGGAAAAAAACTGAAATATCATGTTCATCCTGGATTAAAACATGATTATGCAAAAATAATAATAATAATAATAAATGAATATTTTAACAGTTTTTGCAATCATTGAGACAATATTAACATTTCTAAAATCCATTTCTACTTAAAATTGAACATGCAAGTCATTCGTACTTCAGAGGTTGTGTGTTTCTGTCCTGAGTCTGATGTTTCTGTCTGCAGCTTCAAACTGTGTGATTATTATATCTGCTCTCATCCGTCACTCAGCGTCACTTCATTTGTTTATAACTCTAAACAACCCTTTCACTTCCTCTATGTTTGTGTATATAAGTCAATATGAATATGGACCATGATAAAAAAAAAAAATAATAATAATAAATATATATATATATATATATATATATATAATAAAAATTGAGACTATTGGTAGGGAGAAGGAGACCACAGCAGACATGCACAGCTGAGATGAAAACTCTGACCACCCTTCCTTGAAGTGGATATATATTTCCCTATAAGGTCCATTAATAATGTTAGTAAATATTGTTGGACTCATCACAGCTGAAACAATAACATTGCCTTCTGTCACATGTCTTATTTTCTCTTCCTAGATACTTGATTGTGATTGGCTGGAATGCAAACATTAAAACATTGTTACTTTTTATTATTCTTATTTTTCTGAAAATTCTTATTTTGCTTCCTATCACACTCCTGATGATTACTGTATGTTTGTTATTTTTTTCCTTCAGAAACCATGAACACATTTGCATGTAAACATCCTCATTCATTTGCTTAAGTCCACACCACATTTACACGTTCAGGCTGTTACAGTATATTTGCATCTCTGACGTGAAACAGAAGAACAAATGTCTTGTATTGCAATAAGTTAAGTTATGCACACTTCCCTTGATGTTATTACAAGTTGTCAAAATTATTTGTTTCCTAATTCAAAATATTGTTTTATTCCTTATTGGTGCTTTATGGGGTAAAAAAGTAGAGTGTTATGTGCATTTATTAAATTAGTTATTTCTGTTTGGCATACAGTACCTGCGTGATATCATCATGTGCTTCAGTAGGGAGTGAGCTGTGATGCACTTCATTCATAGTAAATACTCTGTTAAGGTGACAAAGCAACTTTCTGAGCAATGCTGCTGTCAACACTGCTTTAAAAAGTTGCCCTGTGTATCATCACCTATTAGGAAGCCATCACAGCAGCGCTCTTCTTTCACTTTATTCTACTTCTTTCAGGTAACTGCAAAAAACAAAACAAAAATGCAACACTTTGAGTATAAACTCTGTTTAAAGAAATACCAATGAGTTGTATGTGTTGAAAGTAGTTTATTTATTTTTTACTTTATTAATAGTGTCATGAGTTGTGGGTGTCTGAGGCCAATATGGTGATGTTATTGGAGTGAATAAGAGTTTATGATGTTATTTCAGAGCTATGAGTTACCTATTTGATACATATTAGTTACATATTTATCTATTTGATACATATTAGTTACATATTTGGTCACTTAACTAACTTTTATGTCTGTTAACTGTGAGTTATGCGTTACATTTGTCTTAACCCTGTGTTGTGTCTTTGTTGGAATACATCAGATACAATGGATTGAACAGCATTTAGGTTAATGAAGGGTAGAATGGGGAAAACACCGCCCCTACTATTTTTCCCAAAATAACCACAAGATAAAGTCAAGATAAATTTTTATTGTAACTATGGTCTACGTTGATGAGAGTGATGTAGAAGTTGTCACTATGAAGCTTACACTGGTGTACCGAAGCTTACTTACAGTGTACCGGAGAGAAAACAGATTTCACAGTAAATGATCTAATTTTCAGCAGTAAGAAAAAAAATAAGTGTTTTAAAGCTTGTTGTTTTGTTGAACATCACAGTCATATATGATATGAGAACAGTAGGGCCTGCAGATAGAGTATGTGTTATTTAATAAAAATATCATTGTTTTCAGAATGACATACTTTTTTTCCTCAAACAGTCTGTGGGGTAAAAAAAGTATTCTTTTTTAAATTTTAAGCTAAAACTGTCTGTACTCTGATTTTGCTGTAAATTTAAAGCAAATTGCTTTGTCAGACTGGGGGGGATTTTACCCCACCCTTGGGGGCGTTGTGCCCCATAGGTGGTGTAAAACGCCCCCTTGGCACAAATTTAATTTTTGTTAAAAATGTAATAACATGAAGACTCTGGGTTTTTTTTTCACACCTGGTTTATAATTTATGTCATTGTCACTAAAACTATGATAACTTTTCTGAACACATTTAACTTTTGTTTCACTGAAAAAAAAAAAAAAAAAAAAAAAAAAAAAAAACGACAATCCTTAAAGGGATACTCCACTCCAAAATGATAATTTTGTCATTAATCACTTACCCCCATGTCGTTCCAAACCCGTAAAAGCTTTGTTTGCGTTGAGGTTTGTGACTGTCCCATTGGCCGCCAAGTAATTAACTGTCAAGGCACAGAAAAGTATGAAAAGCATCGTCAGGATAGTCCATCTGCCATCAGTGGTTCAATGTGAATTTTATGATGCGACGAGAATACTTTTTGTACGCAAAGAAAATAAAAATAACGACTTTTTTCAACAATTCGTCTCCTCTCTGTCTCTCCGCGTCACCGTAGCACCATTTTAGAGAGCATCCACTGAACGCAAACTGGGTATGCTCTTCTGTGTCAGCTGCAAATCAAATCAAAGCGTAAATACAAGTAGAATATGTATCCTTGTGTTGCAGCTGATACAGAAGAGCAACAAATCGTCAATTAACCAAAGATACATTGAATCCCACAAACACACCATTCTAAATTAATAATCCCTCTAAATTTCAACCCTAAGGGTTTCAAAACAACTTCACTTACCAGAGGAGTGAAGATATGAGCATCACATCAACAGATCAGAGCAACACAATGCTAATAGACTGAGACCTCTCCTGCTCCTATATAGGTACATAAAATGATTACCACACAATGGGCCTCATTCATGAAACATTCATAAATATAGGAGTAAATTCTGAGTAATTTGCGCGTAAAACAGACCTTCCCGAAAACTCTCCTCCGGATTCACAAACGCTTCGTAAACTTCCGATTTGATAGTTAAACATGCATATGTTAATGAATTCCAATCATTAGTAAATAGGGCTCATGTGCATGCTCATTCGCAATTAGCATAATCCCAGCCTATGAATTACAACTGAGCCAATTGCGTGTCTAGGAACGCAGTGGAATATTATGGTCTACTTTCTCAGGTTTGGCTCCAGTATATTGCATGCATGCAAAAAAAAAAAAAAGACTAATAGGCCATATGCCTAACAATAAATATTCAATTAACGTGTCCATCAAAGCGTTTAGCCAGCTGGACAATGCCAGGTGCTCTTCTGAAAACGGTCAGGTGGTGGTGCTTGAGAATGCTTTGGTGGCACAGCGTTTTTCCAGCTGAGACCCTTTGGTTGCTATGATTAGGAATATCCACGGCAGTAACTAGTATCTCATTTTGAAGATTATTACTGAATATAAAAATGCAGTAACCAGCAATATTAACTTCTCTATTGTTGTTCAGTTGTTGTACAAGTAGGTTGATTGGTCGGTGTGGTATTTGTCCCGCCCCTCCTCCATTGATTGGACGGCTGGGTAAAAAGTGACAGTGACAAGCGCTGTGTTTTACCCAAAGCTAAACAGTTTATCAACTCTCAGCTACAAAAAAAACAAAGCAAACAAACTTATTTGTATTATAATGGCAGTGCATCAATATTCAGTACCATCAGTTTGTCAAAAAGAAAACATAACTTTTTACGCACCATTCACACGTGGTAAGGAGCAGGTGTACACATCTTTCGCACCAATTAACATTTTGAAAATATGAACACTTTCATGAATCCGAAAATTTACGTCAGAACAGCTTTACGAACGATTTACACAAAAAATTCGTTCTGTTCGTGTTTCATGAATGAGGCCCAATTTACTTAAAGGGCCACCCTACTACATTTACAAAACATGTTTGCATGTAAACACATCCTTAATTTGTTTATGTCCACATCACATTCAGGCTGGACAATATTTACATCTCTGACGTGAAACAGAAGGACAAACAGTGGGTGTTATTGTTTTAGTCGTAATCCATTACATATCATTCAGTATTATGACTAATTTCTTAGTCTTTTTACTTTGACAATTAAAATCCCAAAATATACAAAAATAAATATCAAATACAAAACTATTTATTTACAAAGATATATCAACTTAATTATTGTTACTATCACGCAAATCAAATGTAGATAATAAATATAATAATTGTGCTTTTTCATCAGCTCCTCTTAATAAAGATATCAACAACAGGGAAGTTATGCTACACTCAATCTCAAATAGGATTAAACCATTTTTGCTGTATGTTGTAATTTAATGATAATTCTGATGATGGGAAACAGTCAAAGGAGACGAGATCGCTGGTTGTACAGGAGTTTATTTGAGCGGGTGTTGTTAACTTATTCTTATGTTTAGTACAAAAGCATTTATATTATAACAGTGCAAATTATATCTAATGATGAGTGCAAAGATTTGCAGGTTTCAAACTCAAAGTCTCATGAAACAGTTCAAAACCGGCTATCTCCTTCAGGTACAACTGCCTGCTGAAGTAGAAAGTATTATATGTAAATGTATTACTTTATAAACTAATTGATGAACGAAAAGTTAAAAGAAGTGAACACACAAGCATTCGTTATCTTACATGAAAGGTCTCCTTTAAATGTATTAATGTATTTAAATGTATTAAATATATCCTTTCACTCTTAATATCTGCTGCAGATGAAGTTGAGTTTGTGGTGTTCAGGACGGCTGATCCAGCGCTGATCTCCTCCAGACTGAACTGCTCCAGATCTCACTGCGTCTTCACAGTCCTCCTCTGATGTGCCGTTCCCTGGAGCCCAGTTCTGATAGCACACAGTCTCTCCACTCACCCAGAACCAGACGCCCAAAATACAGGAGTGACGTAAACCCAACCACACCGCCGCAGTAGACGCCCGTTTAACCACGTTCATCACACGACGCTGAATCTCTTCTGAATGAACCGAGACCAGATCCACATGATTCTGTCTGCAGTATCTCAGAGCTTCAGACCACGTCAGATTCTCTCTGATCAGAATCAGTTCAGAATCTGGAACGAAACCAAGCACAAGCAGACACTAGAGAGAGACTGATCAAAAACAACAGAACAAACACTGTGGATGAATTTGTCATGGCAGACATGTAGCGTCAACTTTAAGAGATCTGGAGGTGATGATGGATTGTGTGTGTTTTGTGAGGATCTACTCACCTTCATGACACACAAAAGGAAATTGTTTGCTGCAAGAGTTATCATTCCATCGTCCCTGAGAGCCTTGTTTAATCTCTGTACAGCTTTCAACACCTCCAGCATTATCAGGTTGACCAGACTTCCAGTATCTGAATGAGGAGTCACTCTGATCTGACCACTGCCATGAGTCTCTGAACAGACCGATCCAGACATGTGATCCAGATGAGTTATTGTCACTAATGAGCTGCTCAACCTGTTGATTCTCATTCTGGTTTCTCACACTGACCAGATCAGTGTGATTCTGTCTGCAGTAACTCTGAGCGTCTCTCCATTTCGTCATCTGATTGACAAAGACGAGTCCTGTGTTCACTTTAAAAAAAACACATGGAAAAGATTCATGAATCAGTTTGTTCATTACTCTTACACAGCTTTACAGTTTGCATGTGAACAGGAGCAACAGTGGAAATACTGAATATTAACAGTTCAGAATCATTTAAAAAATATATAACATGAGGTAACGATTGTGAACAGTGATGATTTTAAACACTTATCCAATATGTTTCCTTACATGTCTCTATGGAAATCTTGAATCAGACACAAAAAGCAGCATGAGAAAAATGTCCAACAGACACTGCAGCTAAATACAGACCACACACTTGAAGATTTTAAGCCCAATTTTGAGCTTGATTTGCAAGTGATCGTAAATATCAAACATGTTCAGGCTGTTGATCAGGCTGCCTCTGAAGTGACACCCGCGCTAGCCAACGAGAGCGAGCAAGCTTCACCAACTGGATGTTGTGTGCTTCTATAATTAAAACTTGGCAGCCACAAACTTCTTTTCTCAATACTCCACTTCCAGCCACAGAAAGAAATAAGATCACCAATATTCATGAAAATGATACTACAGTCAGCAGGTGTGTGGTCTTGCGATCTGGCTGAATCGTGTAGTGTGTGTGTTCAAAGCATTATAATGTTAAACGTCCATTGAAACTGTCCTTAAATCTGTGGTCTCCACATCTGAAAATCATCTAGTGTTCCAGGCATTG
This sequence comes from Tor tambroides, assembly GCA_021397915.2. Classification (NCBI taxonomy): domain Eukaryota; kingdom Metazoa; phylum Chordata; class Actinopteri; order Cypriniformes; family Cyprinidae; genus Tor; species Tor tambroides. Next base: position 14,216 of record JAFVLL020020629.1, on the reverse strand, counting down.
GTAACACTTTATTTTGATGGTCCCTTTTGAATATTCTGTTGAAAATAATGTTGCACCTACATGTCAACTAACTCTCATTAGAGTGTTAATAGACTGTCTGCTTCATATCTGCTAACTCTTTATTGTAATGGTCTCCAAACAGACATTCTACTGACTAAAAGTAACTTTGCAAATGCATGTCAACTTATTCTACCCCTAACACTCTAATGAGAGTTAGTAGATGTAGGTGCAACGTTACTTATAGTAAACAGAATTTGTTAAAGGGACCATCAAAATAAAGTGAAACCGAAACATTTACTTGAACTGTAGACTAGTAATTTAGAAATGAATGCAGTTGCAGTGTTCATCTTTATGCTCAGTTGTTTTATGCTTTAATAGACTTTATTCTACAGAAGTTAATTTTCATGTAAAAAAGTTTCATGTAAAAAAAAAAAAAATCTACTTTACATTTACAGTTTTTCATTTAGCAGATGGTTTTATCCAAAGTGACTTACAATTGAGGAAGATGAGTTACAGGTTTGTTTTGTGATAATGAAGGGTGAAAATATCAAGCTGTATCACCTCTCATCACCTCTGTATATTTATTGTAATATATATTTTTTCTATGACTCTTTAACTGCAGATTCCCACTGTGAAAAATTACCCCAAATTACCCAGGGTTGATGTAATTTTAAATAGCTGCACTCACTGTTGTTGCAGATGAAATGTTGGTTATCACTACATGGCAAATCATGCCATTGTCCATTCAGCATCATAGCACATTCATCACTGCCATCAGGTTGTCCAGTAGCCCAGTTCAGATAGAGCACAGGTTCACCTGAAGACCAGTGCCATTCATTACGACCCGTCCTCTGCAGCCCAATCCAGACATTCTGAACACTTCCATCATTCACACTCTTCTTCAGCTCGTTCATGTCGTTCATGTTGTCAGCGGTGGCCAGATCTGTGTATTTCTCTCTGCAGTATCTCTGAGCTTCAGTCCAGGTCTTCCTCTCATTTATAAAGTGATACTGACGCTGAACACATTCAGATACGGAGCAGAGAGCTGTGAAAGAGAGGAATTGCTTTAATGCTTTTCATAACAGGATATAACCTAATGAAACTATAAACCATAAATGAAACCACAAACACACTCACCAATGAGAAGAATAATGAAATACAGCTTTTGATCCATTTCTGAGAAAGAAACATTGAAAGTGTCAAATATTAAAGATTCCAAGATTCATTTTGGAGTAAAATATGACAATTTCAGTTAGTATCTTAACAGCTGAATGAACAAACATTATCATTTAGTCAATATTAAAATGCCAAAAGTCCATTCCAGTTAAAGAATGAATATGTGAGTTTTTCTTACTTTAAAGGTGGTGTGTTTCTGTCCTGAGTCTGATGTTTCTGTCTGCAGCTTCAAATTACTGTATGTGATTATTATATCTGCTTTCATCTGTCATTCAGGGTCACATCGTTTGTTTACTACTCTAAAAACCACTATTTCATGTTTTACTTCCTCTATATTTGTGTATTTGTCAGTTTCTTCCCTCTTATTTGCATACTGACATCTCTCAGTCAATATCAGTAACAGTATGAGTATCAGTTATGAGTATGGACCTTAATCAAAAAAATGTGTATTTATTAACATTCACAATTGCCCTTTTAATATTAACAACTAAACAGCTGCTGTTACATTATCAATAGCCCACTTTTTGGTACTGAAATACCAAGACAACCCACTAATGATCTGATTGATTATGATTGAGTTAATTAGTGAAGACAGGTGATTACTGAGAGCCTTTAAAAACTCTCCGTTTGAGGAGCTTCAGTCAAAGAGAAAGAAACGTGTGAGATGAAGGAATGAGTGTGATTATTGAGTTTGTGTATTGAGAGAAGTGTTTGAAGAAAAAAAAACACATGATAAAGTGAACTTTTCTATCTTCTTTTAAATTAAAAACATTGTTACTTTTTTATGATTCTTCTTTTATAATTCTGTTTACTGTTTCTTTATAAAACATGAACATGTTTGCATGTAAACATGTCCTCATTCATTTGCTTACATCCACTCTACATTTACACCTTCAGGTTGAACTATATATACATCTCTGTGAAACAGAAGGATAAACTGAGTCTTATTGTATTTCATTACATATCATTCAGTCGTATTTATCAGTTTTATTGCAACAACAGGGCAATTCTAGAATTGGGGGTACGTTTTGTGTCTCCCAAGTAAACCTTCTGTTATTTTTCAAAAACAAAAACACAAATTATATTAAGCTATCACCAAAACAATGCTTTTATGTATATTAAGGGACAATTTGTCTTGAAAATAACTAAAAGACTGCCACTACACCTATTATTGACTGTCTTTGCCTCCTGATTCATACATTCAGCTTGAATTATCATGAAATGATTGTTTAATTTTCATATCTTTGTGTTTATTCTATTAAGTTACATAAACAATTGCATAAATATCTAATTTTTGTAATATTTGTAATTTCATTAATTAAAAAAAAAAAAAAAACATTTTGTGTTTGTCCCTACGTTCTGATCAACTCTGTTACCTCAGTTATAAAAAGGCATAAAAATCTTTAAAGCATTCATAGAAAAAACGTGACTTGCACCAAGTGATGTCACTTCCTCTGGTAGGAATCTTTGGAAGGCATTGATGTATGTTTTTATTCTCATTAATTTGTGCACAATGTTTAGGATACACCAATAGTAGATTATTTGTCAAATCTGTTATTGTGATTTTGCAGTGAATCTCTCATTCACTTTTTAAAAACAATAATATGCTGGAAATCCATAAAATTCTATTTTAGACATGCCATGTGGTATCTGGTTTGAGGGATAGCATCTTGAGCTAAAGCACAAAATGGTGGAAAATGTCAACTCTGTTAGTGGTTTAAAAAGTTTAATGACAACAGAGTTGACAATGACAGCTTTTATTGTGTCTATAAAAACTTGCATAGTGCACATTTAAATACTAAATAAAAACATTGCCAATAACTGATTTGCATGCCCAGGGTGAGGAAGCAGCTATGTCGTTTTATTTTCCAGATCTGTAATACATGAGACACATGAAGTTAATTTTCAATTACATGAAAGATCTGTAATTCACATGTATTTAATAAAATTAAATAGTTGTTACATTTATAATGGTTTCAGTTTCAGAATCTGGCAGAAAATGTTGCTGTTTTTGGTCATTTAACTACAGGAGGTCGACTCTGTTTTTTGATGTCAACTCTGTTTGTTTAAAGTTTTAAAAATGATAATTATATGTGTTTTATTGTTAACATTGATCATAATCTAATTAGCCTAAATAGTACTACTACTACATGAAATTTTAAAGAATTTCATTCATTTTTAAAGCTATGTTTAGAGAAAATGCACACCATGCTGGCAACTTTTCAGTTAAACGTGTTGATATTTTTACTCTAAAACAAAAAGTTGAATTAAATTGTGTTACATTTGTTAACTGTATGTTTGATCCAATTTGTCTACAACAGAGTTGACAGATTTTTCTGTTAGTACATTGATTTTCAGAATAAATATTTAAAATCTTACAAGTTTACGATCAGCAAATATAGAAAATATTAAATTTAAAGTGTGTTCTATGAAAATAAAAAATTCTAAGGCTGCATCCTTCAAAGTCCATGAAGGGTTAAGTGTGCACTGTTAAATTAGACAAGCTATGAAACAATTTCCTGTTTGCGTCACCAGCTGTTCCCGCCCAGTGTTCCTGTTGCCTAGCAATACAGCAAAGACATTTCTGAAAGACTTTTAAATTTATTTATTTGTTTGTTTGTCTGTCCAGGTAAAAACACATTTGGTTTAACAGTTTAATATCAATTGTATCTAGTTAGCAGCAATTAGTTAAAGGTGGGGTATGTAATTTTTCAAAAATGCTTTAGAAATCTCTGTCAGGGCCGAGTACCAAAACAAACTTGTAACCAATCAGCAGTAAGGGGCGTGTCTACTCATGATGCAGAGGAGAGAGCGCTCAGTGCACATGATGGACATTAGCCGAGCCGAGCGACAACAGAAAGATAGAGATGGCGGATAAAAAAAACAAAAGAGGAAAATGTCTCCGGAACGATAAGGCAAGAAGTAGGACCCATGTAAATATCGGATCAGCTTTCCAGTGCTGGAGAGAACTCAAAGAGCGGGAGGCCTGTGATCGGACGCCGAGGTTGCTTGAGTTCAATTCAATTCAATTCAGGTTTATTTGTATAGCGCTTTTTACGATACAAATCGTTGCAAAGCAGCTCTACAGGAATTTAAGTTTCCACAATATATTTATATATTGTAGAACCTTAATATATTTAACTTATGGTATTTCTGGTATTTGGTAATTCTTCTCAATAGGTAAGTAACACCGTGTCTACACCAGACACCGCGCCGCAACAGCTAAAGTCTGCCTACACTGGACGCGATAAAGCGACCGTTGAAAATCATTTGAAATTTGTCAGCACGTCATAAACAGAACGCGGCAGCAGTTTTCTGTCAGGGATTTTTCGCTCTGCACAGCATCCAGTGTAGACAGTATCACTGATTATAACGACTTCTATAGTATTTTGGCGTGCCGCTTGCGTCCGGTGTAGATACGATGTAACATTGGTTTTGCTTTGTTTCCCAGAACTAATTGCTGCCTGGGTTGCGTAGGCTATGTATGTGTGGGGTGGAGCTATCAAAATAGGGGCGAGACCTTTTTGGGGTAGGGGCGTGTTTGTTTTGGTGATTTCAAATAGCATCATTTACTACCAGAAATCGCTTACCCCACCTTTAACCTAGGTTATTTCTCATTTTATGTATGTATTTATTTATTTATTTTCTTACTGTCACGATCACCAGCTGGAGTGGCCTTGATAGCCACCAGAGGGCACTCCATTCCATACCATTGCCATTCTGTTATGGACTGTACTCCCCATAATCCTTTGCCTGAACTCATCAACACC
>JAFVLL020020628.1:0-15875 GCA_021397915.2 Tor tambroides | reverse complement strand
CCCGCCCAGAGTTCTGCACTGGAGCTAGGAACCAATCCGACATAACGGCCAATTTGCCACAGGTTTTATTTTAGTTTTTTAATAACTGTATCTGAGCATTAATAATTAGTTTTGCATTATTATTTGAAAAGATGTTCATATTGGTTTTGTAAATAGTGTAATTATATCTATGTATTTGTTTCGCTTTTTTGTTCCAAATAGTTTTCATTACAATGTTTTTTATTTAGATTTGCTTTGTTAAGCTGATTTAAAAGTCTTATTTGTAGCAAATTGGTGGGAATTTCTTTTCTGGATTTTTTGTTGTTTTTTGGCAACCTAGGGTGCGCCCTGAGTCCCACCCACCACAACCCTACACCCTAGTACTACGCCCAAGCTTTTTTTTTAAAAAAAAATAAAAATAAATAAATAAATAAATGAATCAGGGCTTCAGTTTTATTTTATCATTTGAAAATGTTTTGTATCTGCGTTCTTAATTATATATATATTTAGAGTTCTGCACCGGATCTAGGAACCAATCCGACGTAATGGTCAAATTTGCTGAAATTATTTTAAATTCTCAATTATAGCATACTGCTGGAACATTTTTTGTCTAGTCTCAAAAAAATATTCTTTGTCGTTGTTTAACAAACTAGGGTGTGCCCTGTGACCCACCCACCACGACCCTACAGGACACACCCTAGTACTACGTCCAAGCCTTTTTTTCCCAAACTAAATGAATCAGGGCTTCACTTTTACTTTATCATTTGAAAATGTGTTTGTATCTGTGTTCTTAACTTAGATAATTATATTTTAAGGGATTGGTTTCACATTCGTCACTGTTTGAAAATGGTTTTGTAAAATATATATATATATATATATATATATATATATATATATATATATTTCATATTATAGATTTTTTTTAACTGATCTAAAATTCTTAGCCTATTTGTTAGGAAATCGGTAGGAATTTATTTCATGAAAAGTTTTTTTTTTTTTTTTTGGCAAACTAGGGTGCGCCCTGAGTCCCACCTACTCACCCACTTTTTTAATAACTGTATGTGAGGATTAGTTATTAGTTTTGCATTGTTTTTTGCAAATATGTTTATATCCGTTTTGTCAATAATAAAATTATATTTGAGGATTTGTTTCGCTTCGTCGTTCTAAATAGTTTTCATTACAATATGTTTTTTTATAGATTTTTTGTTTAGCTGATTTAAAAGTCTTTTTTGTAGCAAATCGGTGAGGCCTGTGTCCCACCCACCACAACACACCGTAGTCCTAACTCCAAGCCTTTATGTTCAAAATAAATGAATATGGGCATTATTTTTTGTAATTTAGTATGTTTACAAATTCTTCCTGTTGGCTGATCTTACCACTCCCTAATTGTACAAATCTTACCTTATCTCTTGTTGTCTCTTCTTTCTGAGGATAATCTCATACCTGTAGAAGTCTTGATTTCATACATTGTTGCACACACAGATGTGTGTTTGTGCATGGCCATATTCAGCTAGGAGGTAAATTTTTCATATTCAAAAATAAAATACAAAGTTCTCTGAATGACTACTTTACCATTTAAAACTACTCCTATAAGTGTCTGCATGTATACATTTTTAAGACAGTTTAACGTCTGTGGTGTGAAAATCAAAATAGGCCCATAGACAGCATGGCCAGGTTATTGCTGACATTCGTAGACAAACGCAATGATCATCAGGGTATTATCTGTAAGAAATGGTATCAGTGCTATCAAAAACAGCAGCAATAAATAGTATCTAAATAGTTTGCAACATGACTATAAATTGTAAAGCATCTTAAAGAAAGAAAAAAAAAACCCTTCACAAACATCTACATGTCAGTCTCTTTTAAAGGTTATATCTCTATACAAGACTTGCTTTGTAGGTGTTATTATAGCACAGTTCTTAAACCTTACTAATTTTCAAACACTGCTTACGGTTCTGTGTGTGTACAAATGAAAATGTGATTTACAAATTTAAGGATTTACTTTAAAAAATAACTTATCTGGCGATTATACTTATAACTATTCTTAAATCTCATAGCTAAAATCATACTTGATGGCGACTCTTCTGTCATCTGTTGTGGTGTCTTCTTTCTGAATATCTCGACATGCCTTCAGAAGTCTTGTAGCTCTAGATGTTATTTCACACTTTCCCTTAGTCCTTGTGCTTCATTTTTAACCGACTCCGTGTGAATCTGTGTGGCCAGGAATTCCAAATTAAAATGTCATAATGGTTGAAAGCTGACCGGCTGAGTGATTAATTCGTAAGAAATCAAAATTGCTATGAGCTTCTGACAGCTTTTATACTGGCACTGGGCGCCTGTGACGTCACTAGTACTGGACGCCTGTGACGTCATATATTTGCATATGGCCGTCTGAAGAGCGAGATCTCGACCAATCATACGTAACCATATGCCCCGCCCACTAGCGTTAAATCGCTTAACCGCTATGCTGGATGCGAGCTTTGCTTTAAAAATAAACAGAAACAATGGATACAGTACAGTGTTGCCAAGTTGCCAAATTGGGCTACTTTAACACTGTTGTCGCGGGTTGTTTTTCATGTCCTCGGACTGGCGATATTTAGCCCCTGGAATGCGAATTTTACTGGAGGATCCCCGCCGAAAAACGTGTATTTTACCCCCTGGAATGCGATTTTTACCGGGGAACCCCCCTCGAAAAGCAATTGGGCTAGTTTTGAGTTAGCAATTAGGCGGGTTTTGTTGCGAAAACCTGGCAACCCTGATACACTATACAGATCTTTTTTGCCAGCCTATGATACAGATGCGCCTTCACTTTCTGACACACTGATAGCACTTGAACCTGCTGACAAGAGGACAGATGAAAGAGTAAAATAACTTTAGCAAGAACTTTGACATGTCCGGTGTAAACAGCTCGTTTGCGTCTCAGAATTCAGAAGAAGGACCACTTTGCCAGGAACAAGCGTTTGGTTTAGTTTTAATGGCGTCCCGGATCGCGTCTGAGGATTCGGGGCATTAAACTGCAGATTGTTTTGTAAACAAGTCACTAGAGTTGGCAAAGAAACTTTTGTTGAAAAGGGAACCAGCCTGACAGCACCTGCATCTCAAACTGTCACTTAAGTAAATGATTTAATAATTTCATGTGTGTAAATGACAGGTTTTTCCACATAATATTTGTGCCAAAAATAAATAAATAAAAAAAAAACTCATTAACATTATAAGTGAACTTTAAGGAGCATTAAAAAAAATCCATTTAATGACCTCTTTAAAGACTGTTTACTAATTATGTGGCGATTTATGGTCTGCTCTTGGCTTCTGGTCTACATGTAACAGTTAGTACAAACAATTTCTAATCGAATTGGTGGTGTTTTTCACAAGAAACTTCGGAATTATGGTTTATTGAAACATACTGTTCTGTACACTTCCAGATCATCCAGATCAGATGGTGGATCAGCACCTAGAGATGACCTCTACAGCCCTGAACGTCAGCAGAGACCAGGACAACTAGATGATCCCCAGAGAAGACTGATCCCCTGTCTCCTAGACGGCCATCGAGACAAGACCACGGGAACCAGATGAGTCCTTTGCACAATCTGACTCTGCTGCAGCCTAGATTTAAACTGCTGATTTTGTCTGGCCAGAGGAGAATGACACTATTTCGACACACTATTTCCCCGTCTAAATATTGTAAAGCTGATATAAAGCCACCCAGCTTTATATTGCATTTTCTATTGCAGTGAAGTCTTTCCATTGGCTGTTCACAGATGTTTTTCCCTGCAGCGCCACATGTTCTGGGACACCAGGCCTCTGATGTCAGGAAGTAAGGTGAACCATACAGTTTTTTAGTGAAATTTTGTCAATGTTAGCTATTTTTACATGGATTTTGATAGGATTTATATGTACAACCTTACCTGAAAAAATACCTGAAATACTAAAAATATATAGTGTGAATTTTGATCAATGTAGTTAATTTACATTTACATTTAGTCATTTAGCAGACACTTTTATCCAAAGTGACTTACAAATGAGGACAATGGAAGCAATCAAAATCAACAAAAGAGCAATGATACGCAAGTGCTATAACAAGTCTCAGTTATCAAGATTTTATTTTAAATTATATAATAAATAAAAAGAAAACAGGTAGAACAGAAAAAGAATAGAGCAAGCTAGTGTTAGAGGCATTTTTTGCTTTTGTTAACTGTATAATAAATAAAAAGAAAACAAATAAAATACAAAAAGATTAGAAAATCTAGTGTTAGTTTTTTTTTTTTAAGAATAGAATTAGAATAGAGAATGTTAGACTTAGAGGGTCAAATAAAGATGGAAGAGATGTGTTTTTAGCCGATTCTTGAAGATGGCTAAGGACTGCTCGGATGGAGTTGGGCAGGTCATTCCACCAGGAGGGAACATTTAATTTAAAAGTCTGTGAAAGTGATTTTGTGCCTCTTTGGGATGAACAATAAAGTGAAGTTCACTTGCAGAACGTAAGCTTCTAGAGGCACATAAGTCTGAAGTAATGAATTTAGGTAAAGGGGTGCAGAGCCAGTGGTGGTTTTGTAGGCAAACATTAATGCCTTGAATTTTATGCGAGCAGCTATTGGTAGCCAGTGCAAATTGATAAACTGACGTGCATTATAATGCACGTCATAATGAGACATAATGAGAACATCAGACAGGTAGAAAAGTATAGGTATTTGGGTGTAACAATTGACAACAAGGTGTCATGGGAGGATCATATTGATGGTTTGTGTAATAAGACAAAGCAGAGAATTTATTTTCTTCGTCGTCTCAGGTCGTTTGGAGCATCAAAACAGATTCTTGCACTATTCTTTATGTCTGTAATTATGAGTGTCCTACAGTATTGTAATTCTGTTTGGTACAGGAGTTTGTCTGTTAGCTTAAAGACAAAGTTGAGGAACCAAATTAAAATATGTTCAAAGATAGTAGGACAGCCTCTTGAAAAACTATATGAACTTTCTTACCATAAGAACCTCTTAAGGCTGGCTATGAATATTGTTTCTAATCCTGGTCATGTGTTGTATAATGAATTTGTACTTTTACCTTCTAAGCGTAGATATAAGGTTCCAAGATTTAATCGGGTGAAATTAAAACATTCCTTTGTACACCAGGCTGTCCTAGAGCTAAACAAGACCCATGTAAAATGAAAGCTCCAGTGTGTGGTTTTTTTTTTTTTTTTTTTTTTTTTGGATTATATTGTATGTTGTTTGTTTGTTTGTAAAGAGTGTCAACATACCGTTACGCAAGACAAATTTCAGAGTCATCTGACAATAAAGTTATATCATATCATATCATATCATTACTTTTGACTCATTAAAAGTTAATCTTGCTGCCGCATTCTGGATTCATTGTAAAGGTTTGATAGAACTGGCTGGAAGACCTGCCAAGAGAGCATTGCAATAGTCCAGCCTGGACAGAACAAGAGCTTGAACAAGGAATTGTGAAGCATGTTCCGCAAGAAAGGGCCTGATCTTAATTAATGGAATATCCAATACATGAAATACTAAAAAAAATATGTGATCTGTATATTTGACATTTATTTTTGATCAATGTAGTAAATGTAACATGTAGCATAGTGAATTCTTTTGACTGTAGGCTATTATGAGGTCATATTTAGTTCATGTTCATTTTGTAACAAATGCATAAAGACAAAGAAAATGCACATTTAATGTCAAACATTAATACAATTTGAAATAACTTTTTTCTTTTTGAATACATTTTAAAGTGTAATTTATTCCTGTGATGCAAAGCTGAATTTTCTGTATCATTACTCCAGTCTTCGGTGTAAAAGAAAAAAAAAAAAGTTACTCTGCAGTTTCATTTACAGAATCAAAATGTCTTGTACTCTGTAGGAAATCAGCACCTTCTGATAAAATAGAAGGATTGATAGCAGTGTATTTTGTGTTTCAGCTCTGGGGCAACTATATAAAGAAGACAGTTGAGCAGCGGGTGTCCACTTGTATGTAGGGACATTCTTCGTGGCTCGCTGGGTCAGAACATCACAGTCTGTTTATCAAGAGGTGTACCATAATGTTGATCACATGACCAGCTGTGCTTTGATGTTGCTACTAATAATTAAATAATAAAAAAAAAACCCCATTAATTTCCATACCTTGAACCATTTCTTATACATAAATCTGAGGGAAACTCAGATATGAAAAGAAAAAACTCATTATGAAAGAAACGTCGCTACTTCTGTTTCATTGCAACTTTAAGTTCACAAACCATGAAATTGTATGCTTAGTAACACTTTATTGCTTCTTGTAGAACATGCTAAATTATATTGTTGTTACACCGTGTGTAGTAACAATTTATGAAATTTACAAAAACTTATATTCATATGAAAGAACCCTAACAAAACTCTGCACAGTGCTTCACAACAAGGTTGATATTCACACAACTAGACATTTTGTTAAAATGACTGTATCTCAAGAAAGCCATTCAAAAGGCATGGCTGCCATAACATCAACACAAATACTGGAAAAAAAAAAAAAATTATTGTTGTTGTTGTAACAGCCCGCTTCTCCTATCTCAGCCAGGATCAAGTATCCTGTTCGAAAACAACAGTCATATGATTATAAACAGCATTTAAATGACAGAAATATTTGTTACAGGAAAATAAAAAAAATGAAAAGTTATTTACTGAAAAACTTTCCCTTCAGAGGAGCTCTCCAGTCTCATGTGGAAGAAGGAGAGAGAGATTAACGTCATCTAATGGCTTCAGAACACTTCGTATGGACCACTTTAAGGTACTTTTATGGTGACAGTCCAGCCCTCATCCATCATTAAAGGGGAAATAGCAGCCTGAACATTCTACTAGACAGCTGGTTTTGTGTTTCACAGAAGAGGAAGCAAGCTTAACAAATTTGAAATGACATAAAGGGGAATAAATGATGAAAGGCCAAATGTATTCCATTATGGCCACGTTCACACAGCAGCAGAATACGGTTGTCAGTCCTGTATTTGAGTCCTCAATACGGTTACTTTCACACACATTACGGTTATTTACGGGCGTGACAACCGCATTCTGTAACTGAACTCACAACCGCATTCTCAGAAAACAGGCGCTGTGTGAACGGAACAGGACTGGACAACTAGATGTCTGTCACGTCATACACGTGTCATCTGAAAGCTAGATCCAGTCTCCACCGGAGCCGCTCCCGTCAGTTTTGTGTTCTGCGTGCAACTCAAATGCTCCACTCTCCACCCAAATTTAACATTATCTGTTATTGCTCTGAGCAACAGTTATCATTAGTGAAAAATGTTACTGCTGATTAGCAAGTCCAGAACAAGCTTCTATAATTTAATATTTTTGTCTCATTACATGATATTCTCAGTATAACAATATAAAAAAAAGTGTAATTGAAAATTAATAATCAGTGGAGCCCAAATGAAAAAATAAACCTGATGATTGCATTCTCCAGCATGATACTTTCAGAAAATTTACCCTCAGGCTATCCAAAATGAGTTTGTTCTTCTTCAGAACTGATTTGGAGAAATTTAGCATTACATTATTTCTCATCAATAAATCCTCTACAGTGAATGGGTGCCGTCAGAATGAGTGTCCAAACAGCTGCTAAAACATCACAATAATCCACAAGGCTCCAGTCCATCAGTGTGAAGTGAAAACCTGTGTGTTTGTAAGAAACAAATCAATCATTAAAGCGTTTTAACATGAAATCATCACTTTTGGCCAAAATACCAGTCCATAATCCAGTAACACTGAAATAACGCTCCATCCTCTCAAATAAAAACATACTCTTTAGAACTGTTTTTATTGTTCCTGTTTTTGTTCTTGATCTGTGCATATTTCCCTTCTGATTCAGACGAGATGACTTTCACTGGAGAAAGTAATATTATGGATAGAATTTTAAATTTAAAAAATGCTTTGAAGTTAAAAACATCGTAATGATGCATTTGTTTCTCACAATCACACACATGTTCACTTCACAAGACATTAATGGTCTGGAGTCGTGTGGATTACTTGTGGGTTATTGTGATGCTTTTATCAGCTGTTTGGACTCTCATTATGACGGCACCCATTCACTGCAGAGGATCCATTGGTGACCAAGTGATGTAATGCTAAATTTAATAATTCTAAAAATAAACAAACTATCTATGTCTTGGATGGCCAGAGGTTATATTTACAGCATATTTTTATTTTTGGGAGAATTACTCTTCTAAATGTTTAAAAATCAAAAACCTCAGAAGTCAGCAGTCAGTTCCTACGTTTAAAGACATATGAGAAATAAATGAACATCAGATCTACTCAAATGTGTGCTGAACATCTTTAAAAGAGAAACACAAAAGCAGCAAAGAGCGAGCCTTTGCATTCAGGTACCTGTGCAGCCAAGCAGCAGACAGGAAATTAAAAGAGCTCATAATCAGCTCTGCTCGGAGATCATTGTGTTCTTCTCTGGCTTGTAAAAACGTAATATCAGCATATCTGAAAATAACACATCACTGCTCCACAAATGTTTTTTGTACTGAAACAGAAAAGAAAATTGTGTGTTTTACAGAGGTGGGAAAAAAAACTGAAGTACAAATACTTCGTTACTGTACTTGAATAGATTTTTCTGGTATCAGTAATTTACTTCACTTTTGCTGGGCAACTTTGGGCAATGTTGCTCTCAACGGGCAACCAGGTGAGACACAGGGCCCACGATCTAAAGAGTCCAGATAGAAATGAGATGTCCAGATAATCCAGATAGAGTTAGAGATGTTACCCATTCTCAATGGGAAAGTGGCCAAGCAACATTGCTCAAAAAACTTTGCCCTGTGTATCATCATCCTTAGTATAAGAAACCAGGGTTAATTTTGGTAAGAGAAAAAATTTGACTCGTGATAATGCAAAAACATGTTCAGTATTTGGATTTTTCTGTAAAGATACTGTCATGATGTAATTATTATTGTACTAATGTTGACATTTAGGCAATTTAGAAAATATAGTTTTGTTAAATCTATAGTATTTAAGTCATTTTAAGAAAAAAAGAACAAATGGTCATAATGTGATACTTTAAATTGAACTAAAATAAAATTATTATTGCAAACAGAATACAATTAGGTGGTTGTTTTGCAACAAGGTGGAGACAGTTCTGTTCATAACAGTAGATGGCTGATGGGAAAAGTGACAGGTACAAGAAAATGAGTGAAAAAAGTAAACACAAAGTGAGATGCAGAGAGATATCATGGAAAATGAAAAGACTGAAAATGGAAGTGAAGGTGCAGTTCTAGAGAGAACCTTTAATTATTTTGCACGGCCCCAGCCTAAGGTTTGAAACCTTTTTTTAAAAAAAAAATATGATGGCCATACAAAAAATAAAAAATGGGCTTGTCCATGGTTTCAGAATTTGTTGTGGGTGTATGGGATGGCCTGGATGAGTGTAAGATTTCCCAGCCTGAAATTTTGTCCCAGTCCTGCCCTGTTCTACGTTCAGCCTTGATACATTCATTAGCTAACAAAATTTTAAAAGTTATTTTGTATTAATGTATCAATATGACGTGAGATCCATTTACCAGCGTGACACTAAAACAGGTAGTAGTAATGGGTACTTTTTTACTTAAGTACATGTCAGAGCCCATACTTTTTACTCTAACTTGAGTAAAAAAAAAGTGTAGTCAATACTTTTACCAGAGTATTTTTAAACATGAGTATCTGTACTTCTACTTGAAGGATGTGTGTACTTTTGCTATCTCTAGTGCTTTATACAGTAGACTCAGCTGCATGTATCTCACATTCTCAAAGTAAATATGAAAATCAAGATGCACTCTATTGACTTTCTAAATACACGTTCCTGACCTTTTCGTGAACAATTTATCAGAAAGAAAAACATATTTCATCAATACTTGATAAACTGCTCCACCTTTGAAACAACATTCTTTTCCAGCTGATGAATGTTAACTAATAAACAAACAGCTACTCTACTGGGGTCAGTAAAATTTTATTTGAGCTTGCTCTCTAAAGCTGCATTAATTTGATCAGCAAAACAGTTTCAAATGACAGTTTTACTGTATATGTTAATATATATTAATATGTAATGTATTCCTTTGATGCAAAGCTGAATTTTCAGCATTATTACTCCAGTCCTATATGTAATATAAGTATAGTATATATTATAGTGACCCCAAACTTTTTAACTGCACTATATTTGGGCAGTGATCAGTTCTATCATATAAAATTTGTACTGAAATGTACAAATCTACCATTCCCAAATTGTCAAGATCAAATCTAGCCTAAAATCATCTCCAAACTTCACACATAATCATACAGCACCAAGTGCTGGTGCAGCATTATGAAACGTCATTTTCTACAAGTGCTTTTAATATTTGTGCTGGTTAGATTAATACAAAAATTGGACTCAACTGAGTCACTGAATACTTTAAAAAATTGTCTGTCACTTCTGGTCGGAGAAAAAAAAAAAGGGTTTTAATTTTAAACTTCCTGTGAACCCAGCTAAATGGAGAGTGGATATTAGGAAACGGAAGACATGACAAAAAACATGATGGCTAAAAAGCGCTGGAGAAGAGCTCGAAGACACTCTGAGCAACAATAGCTAATCACATGTGACATTAATAACTTTTTAACCTCAATAAATCAACACACACTGTCAACCAAGCTCACTTATATGCTGTTTAACTGTGTCCATTTTACTACATTTTCTTAAGCATACTGTTTAAATTATCATCATGGTCTCCAACAGTCTTTTAATCTGTACTGAAACTTTCCAACAAAAGTTTTGATCGATATTTGATCCTTTTTCACATGGGGTGGAAGGGGAGATTCTGTCATGATAAAAGGTAAATCAGGCCTTCAAAGGTGTCAAATCAAAGGTTTATTGTTGCTCATCTAATGTGGAAAAGGGAACAAAATGTTTCTCTAGTTACTCTGGAGCAAACATTTAGCATGAGACAGGAAAAAAATGAACAAAGCTTTAAAGGCATAAAGAAAATCTTATTGTGCACGAGTAGATTTAATTAGTACCCTTATATAAAAATTAAGCAATAAGATACCATAACGAGCACTAAGACACGTGTGTGTGTGTGTGTGTATGTGTGTGTATATATATATATTTATTTATTATTATTTTATTTTATTTTTTTTTTTCCAGATTTCCGAGACACAAACAATTCGGATATATATATATATATATATATATATATATATATACACACACACACACACATATGCATACTGTTTATATTTATTTATTAATTTATTTACATAAGGTCTCAAAGCATCTTGGAGACGTTGCCACAGTTCTTCTGGATTTAGTCTATCTCAGTTTTATCTGTTTCTTCATGTCATTCCAGACAGACTGGACGATGATGAGATCAGATCTCTGTTGTCAGACTCCTTGTGGAAACAAAAATCTCACTGGATTATTACAATTAATGGCAAAATGAATGTTTGGAAATGTAAACTGATATTTCCTACTGACACTACAGCAAAAGATAGAAATAACTGACTTAAAACCATTTTTTATCTGGTTGAAATACTAGTGTTCTAATAATTTTGGCCACCACTGTGTGTGTGTGTATATACTATGAAAGTGAACCATTTAATATGCTCTCATGATAATACAATATGGTTTCAGATAAAACTGATTTATTATTCTGTGCGGAAAGCCACTGAAAAAGGAACAGAAAGAGTGAACACAGTTTAAGCATCATAACATCTCACGTGTGGTCTCAGCGCTGATCCCAGAAGACACAAACAGTCTATTTTTCTCTCTCTTAAACATGCGCACGCACACACATTCCTGCACAGACTGGTCTCTGTGGATCCCCACCAAAGTAAACGGTTTGGTCTCAGTCTCTAACACGCACAGACAGCCTTAAAATTGTTTAGTGCTGCTCATGGAGGGAGTTCAAGCGTGCACTGATCTGCAGAGAAAAGCGCATATACTGTCCTCGTTTCACCTACAGATCATGATGCACAATGCTAACAGACGATTCCTCCAGATGAATCGCCGGATGCACTGCATGTTTGCCATTGTGTGCTGCTGGTGGATTTGCCGAAATTACACATTTCAAAAGTGAAAACATTGTGGGATGATTCTCACAAAGAAAGAAAATGATCAAAAGAAAAAAGAACAACAACAAACAAGCAAGAATTTATTTGTGACTTTAGAACGAAAATAATTGTTTGCAACATGACAACATTTATATTACCCTAATGCAAAGAAAAATAATGATAATTATACAGCATTTGTAAATAATGACATTAATAAAATAATTTAGCATAATTAAAATGATTAATATTAACATGTTTTCATCATGACAAGATTTTTTATCATGATTAAGCATACTACCTTGCTAAATAATAAAACAATATTTAATATATAATGTTATATATAAATTTATAATATAATATTCTAGATTTATAAATTAATTATATTATAATTATTTTTGCAAACAATTGTTACTATTAATATTATTTAACTTATTTTAGTGTTACTGGTATTCATTTATGCTTATTTTAATAGAAAAATTATGTTACAGTATTTTACTGTAATACAGTAAAAAATACAGAAACAAGAATTCTCACGAAAAGTAGGAATCAAAATAGAACTTCCTCTGTAGGTGAGGCTGGATCACGAATGATTCGCATGAACATAAACGCATTTAGGTAGATCAGGGGCGCATTCCCTTCAAAAACAAAAGTAATCCACTGCATCTTCAGGGGCTCAGATGTCGGGAGTAAATGACAACTGCTACAATATGTTCATTATTACATCCAACAATAAAACACCTCAATTGCTTAGGAGACATTCTTATGGCGGACTGTTCATAGCTCACTCAGGGCGGGTCTAAGGTACAACGCTAGTGTCAATCAACAATCGTGGGAGGGGCCTGGGTTTGTGTGACTTCACACAGCCAAGAAGCTGAGAAGGGCTTGATTTGAGAAAGGGGATATTACTTATAGGGATTAAAAAAAAAAAAAACTCTGGGTGGATTTTTATCATTATAGGGTAGATGTGTACAAACACTGCCAACACACATTTGTGTTCAAACAAGATGTAAAAGTAAATTTTGCATCCGATGACCCCTTTGACTATCATTAAAATAACATCATAATGTGAAATAAATAATTTTCTTCATGTAAAATAATGTATAATGATGATTGAATGCACACAAAAATTCTGTAAATTCAGACATCACTGAATTTATGCCATATTTATGATGTAAAAATATAGGCTAATATGGGTTTTTATGATGCGTGTTATTATCTATGACTGTTTTCTAAAGCCTAGGGACAGACATTTCATGTTAGGAGTGATTCACAGCACAGAAACAGACACAGTTCTTGCATAATGCAGTCCAATAATCTCATGCATTTGCTTTGTTGTTGTTTGCTGTGAACGCTCCCCTGTGTGACACCGCAACATCGCTCTGTACCAAGAGAATTTACAAACATCCATCTCTTCGACAAAGATTAACGCTGAAACTGTACCAACACAACTGAACTATCTGTCCTCTCACAGTCAGGCCTGTCTGTTCAGCGCATCCACCCCATTGTCCCCCAAAAAACTTTAGGCCGGTCTGGAGAGCAGATCACATAAAAGATGCAGCGAAGAGCTTGTGTTGAATTGTCAGATTGTCAGGCGGTGGAGCGAACGAGAGAACGCTCGGCTGTCTCTGTCGTTTTTGCTAATGCAGCTTCACCCTGACAGCGGCAGGATTGTTCCCCGGCTCACGGCCAACTCAAAGCGCAGGTAGAACGGAGCAAAACATCCATTTTTCATTGGGATGTTTTCCCTGGGAGCCAGAAGACGCTTTAAAAATCTGCCCCTGCCGGGAAATTGTGCATTCTGCAAGTGGCCTGGGCGAACAGAATAAAATTTGAATACAAATTGATTTCATTTCAGATGGACAGCAGTTTTGAGAGTAGATAAAAGTGCGCAAAAAGACACCGAGTCCAGTCTCTGAGCAATTTTCAGCCACACAGACAGGCCTTATATTTAAAACATAGGTTAAAGATGCTACAAGCTGTTAGCCTGGGACCTCGATACCGAGACACAGTTATGTTGAACGTAAGAAGTTGTGTTCACCGCTTTAGGCTCGCCGATCTCGAACAACCGCTCTTGCAGCGTGATACATTGCTGCTTTCCAACGGCTGCCTTTGAGATACTGTTTTTAGGTAAAGCTTTGGCTCTGTTAGAGCAATCCTGATAAGAGATGGCTATCACGCCGCTCTCCGTGAATGATGAATACTACACACACCATCAGAACCTCACATGAATACGGTTCTCCAAGCTCTGTGCACACAAACCAAATCCCTAACCACACACTTCAAACCCACTATCAAATACCGTACATCCCAGTCCAGTAAAGCAGATTATCTTCCAGAGCTTTGGAGAACTACACTCTAAAAAGCATGGTTCTTTGCACATAACCTAACAGTTCTATTTAGAACAATGTCACCCTGAAGAATTGTTTTATGCTAAAATGGTTATTTGCGTTAGACTTTAGGATTCTGTATTCTCGCCCTTTTGTTATTAAGTCTGTAACGGTCAAATTCTTACAAAGCCACCAAATTATTGATTTTCTGGAGCTCAAGCATACAATTACACAGACTGTCAACATGTTCTTAACAGGCATGTGATGTCTTTTTTACACGCATCAAAACTGCCATCAAATATCGTACATCCCAGTCCAACATAAAGAAAATTATCATTATCTCCCAGAGCTTTGGAGAACTAACCTCTAAAAAAAAGCATGGTTTTTCAAAGGTTCTTTACTCAAAAGAGTTTAGAGCCTTCGTCCTGAAGAACTGTTTTATGCAAAAATGGTTGTTTGTGTTAGACTTTAGGATTCTTTATTCTCACCATTTTTCCCACCAATCTGTAACTGTCAAAAATTCTTTCAAAGCTGCCTCATTACTGATTTTCTGGAGCTCAACTGTCCAACTACACAGACTGTCAACACATTCTTAACAGGCATGTGATAGCCTTCTTACATCAAACCCGCCATCAAATATCGTACATTCCAGACCAGTATAAAGCAAATTATCTCCCAGAGTTTGGAGAACTACAGAAAAAAACTATGGTTCTTTAAAAGTTCTTTACACAGTGTCAGTTCTTTCTAGATCCATATCATTCTGAAGAACTATTGTATAGTAAAATAGTTATTTGCATTAGAGTTTAGGATTCTTTATTCTCGCCTTTTTGTTTTTAATCTGTAACTCTCAAAAACAATTTTAAAGCCACCTCATTATTGATTTTCTGGAGCTCAACCATCAACTACAAGGATTGTCAACACACTCTCCACAGAAAAGAGACGGAGATATTGAATTTATGACACATTAAATACAAACATGATTATTTATTCATGTTCATTGTCAATTATCATTTATTAATGTATTCAGCAAATAACTTTTGCTAGAGAACTGTCATTTTGCTATAATTTCCCATATCGATTAAAAAAAACGAATTAACATCAGTTTACCGTCAGTTTTTAATGTAAAACCCTAATATAGGCTACAAGAGGGCATTACATTAAGAAATATTACATATAAATTAGTGCTGTCAATCGATTAAAAAAAATTAACTAATTAATCGCACATTTTTCTGAAATTAATCGCGATTAATCCCACCTAACATTAAAGTTTTTAAATATACTTTTATATTGCAATAATTTCGCATTCAATCTTCAAATTAATGTACAAAAAGCATAAAGACAGTACATTTTTAATATTTGTTGAATGGCATCTTTATTTTTATGACTGAAGGCCAGTATCACTGATACCAATTAATACTGATTTCCCAATAAAAATGTTTCCCCCTAATATTTAAAGGGGACTGTAAATGGTTCGCACTCTGAAAAACTAGACAAAGTCCTTAACAAAAAGAATCAATAATTTTAATAGAGCAAGAGCAGACGTT
>JAFVLL020020627.1:0-24063 GCA_021397915.2 Tor tambroides | reverse complement strand
TCTGTTAAAAACTCTAGGAAAACTAATCATGATAATTGGGCAGCTGTTATTTACATTACTGTGACAGTCAGAATGTGTTTCCACAGAGAACAAACACAGCAGCTGGGCTGATAAATGTAGGTGTGGTTTCCATGATGGGAGAGGAGAGATTGTTCGTAATCTTAGCATCATAATCTAATGATTCTGTGTTATTATTATTTTGGTAACAGTACAAGCATTATAGAGTGTGTGATACTGGCTTCTGAAAACTATTTCTTTGAGTTCAGGAATATGATTGATGATCTTGGGGATCTTGTTACTAACTAGGAGCGTGTTCTGAACATGATGTATCACTGAATATGAAAAGCTTATTCTTGATTTTTACAGTTCAGAAACACCCTAAGGAACCAGCCGGCCTAGATTGAGTTACTAAACCCACAGACCAATAAATCAGAGTCCTAATAAAGACGTGTTCGAGTGCATCACTTCAGACTACCATAGAAAGAACACAATATTACAAAGTAATGTGACAAAACAAAATACACATTAAAGGACTAAATGAAACCATTTAAAAGCAGAAAACTTGTGCACATTTAATCACTGCTTCTATAAACAGCACCTAAACTATTAAAAGACTAATGACGGAAAGCAACTTCAAAGCAACTTGCGAACTTTATCTTTCACGCCACGCTTCATGAGAAATTCATGGCCTGGCTTCAATGTACTTGAGAAGATCTGAGGGGATTCTCTTTGCTTTTTTCAAAATATTTGTGTCAGGCTGAGAAATATTGAAATAAATGCCACTCTATGAAAGGAGCAATACAATACAATATCTATGCAATGATTTCAAATGTTTACCATGACTTTGTGCTTCATTTCTACTGCAGAATACAAAAAAGGGATCTGTCAGTAACCTTACATTACACTACTAATCTTAAAATAGTGTACTATTGTATGTTTTGATAAAGGTAAGTCAGTTTTTTCATGTATTAAAGACATCAAATGATCCCACAATGGAAAATCCCCTAAAAGGTCCTATACAGAACCTTTTTTCTGGCTTTTGATTGAACCCTTATATAGTATGATGCGCCCGATAGAACCATTTAATGTATTCTAAGTCAAATGTCTTTAAAAACTGCAGTGTCATTGTCAATATGAGAGCGGCTTTGGATGAGATTCTGAAATTAAAGCTCATATATTGGATTCTTCGAGAAAGGGCTTTTGGTAAACAGCCAGCAAGAGCAGTTAATTAGTGTTTGAGGGCCACCATACTTCAACTAAATGAAATGGTTCAACTACAAAGACTGCATGTTTGATTAACATCAATTAGAATAGTCTGCCTGGAACATTAAACGTCTGAAACAGTCCCCATTAAAAACAAAACACAATGACAACTCCATACACGTAGAAGAAAGGTCGTCAATTGGTTGCATGTAGACATCTGAACATCAAGCGGAGAAGACTGTTTCCTTTTGATTAACGGAAAGATAATCATAAAGTAGAACAAACTCATCAATACTTCTCTAGATCACTATCATTGGAAGTGTTCAAGCTTTCTTCAGTGAATACATTTTTTAATAAATATTTATTTCTTTATTTGTACACTACCATATATTTGCAGAAGTTGCCTAAGCCATAATTGGAGACCAGAATACCATATAGACTGTATATAAACACTTGTTAAAGCCTTATAAAGGCTTGTTAAAAATCTGTCTGTAAACTGTGACTTGTCTGATGGAATAAGTCCTCTATTCTGAGAAGATATGAGAAGGTCCTGTTTCTTCTGAGCCTGCAGAAGGAAGCTCAGTATCAAAGCCATGTTTTAGGCAAGTATAAAGAATAAGAACCCTCTCTCTCTCTAATAGTTTGGCGCTGCTTGCTTAGCGGCTGTTCCATAACTTATTCATACAGCTCATGATTCTTTTAAATGACTCCGTGACTTTAAGACAGATGCTTCACAGAACACTTTAATCATCCACTTTTTCCATATAAAGGTGTGGGTGTAATGAAGCATTAAACTCAATATTAATGCAGATCATTCAGGAAATAAGGCAGAGAGGAGGCAGGGCTTTTCTACTGTACACATCCCTCTCTCTTTCTCTCCGCCAGCAGTCTTCCTCTAAGCATTAACTTGCTTTTATGAATGTCACTGAGAATAACACCGCCACCGGAAAAAGTGTCATTACTTGAAAGGGAGAAATTTGCCTCCTGTTTTAGGTTTTATGAGGCCACCCTTTTGCATATGATACAAAGATATTTTATAGAGAGGAAATGTTATGTAGCCTTTGATTTAATAGGACATTTGTTATGTTAACAGGTTCTTTTACATCTTTTTTATGTTAAAGGGATGGTCCACCCAAAAATGAAACTTGTCACCATTTACTCGCCCTCACGTCATTTCAAACCTGTATGACTTCCTTTCTTCTGTGGAACACAAAAGAAGATATTTTGAAGAATGATGGTAATCAAACAGGGTCTCATTGACTTCCATTATATTTTTTGTCCATACTATGGAAGTTAAAACCATTTGAAGAAATGCATATAGGTTTGGAACAACATGAGGGTGAGTAAATGATGACTAAATTTTCATTTTCGTGTGAATGTCTCCTGGGAATCTGCTAAAATGACAGCATATGTACTACACCTCCAGAAACTGATATTTTTCAGCATTTTATGGAATCAGACTTTGCCAAGTCAAGCATTATGTTCAGATAATTTTTCGTCTGCCATGTTTGTTAATTTTGAACAAAACCTAAGCAAACAAATAATTGGGTAGTGTTGTTCTGTTTGGCAGAATGGGATCATAGCTTCCACCTCCAAACATTAATTTAATCTACAGTTCAGAGATTCATATGTATGTTCTGGGAAAACCAATGGCACATAAGCATGTGTATATCTTTCATGTAGTCTTTAATTAATTAGATCATTTCAAGAATCTCAAATTCGTGTCACTGCTAGACAATTACATAAGGGATAAAGTAGAGCAAGCCGCTCATTACTGCAAATTAAACCCAGACACTTGATCAGGACACAGTGGATTCTTATTGGTTTATTTTGAAATAAGGACTAGCTGACTGTACAGCAAGGGTGTAGGTTTGATATATTGGCAGACAACAGACATTTAATTGCTTGATCAAATTTAATGCTAGAGACAATTTAGTAGTCTCTGGATATTGGTAGGGACATATAGCATCCCTACTAAATTCTATGTCCTTGAAAATCAAAACAAGCGATGTCTGACTTTGGAAAATATAGTTCTCTCATTAAATATGAAGAGGTCAAACAGGAGATTAATGAGTTACCCCAGATTTCACAAAAAAAGCTTATGGACGTAATTATACTATAAGTCAGACATTAAAGTGAGTTGCTGTTTTTGTTTGATGTTTTGTAGGCCTACTGTTTCATAAAAAAAATAATTAAAAAAATCAGAAAAAAAGTTTCACAACATGCACTCCGAAGTCCCGATCTGAATCAAAAAATTCAAACACACTCCGAAGTAAAAAAAAAAAAAAAAAAAACCACTCCGAAGTTCCGATCTAAATCAAATGATTCGCAATACGTGAAGTTCCGATTTGAATCAAAAGATTCACGAACCCACTCCAAAGTTCTGATCTGAATCAAAAGATTCACAAACCTGCTCTGAAGTCCCGATGTAAATCAAATGATTCACGATCCGCGCTCCGATTTCCTGATCTGAATCAAATGATTCACGAACCCGCACCAAAGTCTCGATCTGAATCAAATGATTCACAAACCCACTCCGAAGTCCTGATCTAAATCAAATGATTCACGAACCCGCACCAAAGTCCCAATTAGAATCAAATGATTCGCGATCCGCACTCCGAAGTTCCGATCTGAATCAAATGATTCACAAAGCCGCTCCGAAGATCTAATCTGAATCAAATGATTCGCAAAGCCATTCCGAAGTTCTGATTTAAATCAAATGATTCACGAATCAGCGCCGAAGTTCCGATTTGAATCATTTGATTTGCAAACCTGCTCCGAAGTTCCGATCTGAATCAAACCCTGCTGAAAAAATAGCTAAAACCAGCCTAAGCTGGTTGGCGGGTTTTAGCTAGTCATCCAGCCTGGTCTTAGCTGGTCATAGCTGGTCAGCAGGCTGGTTTTAGAGGGGTTTTGGCCACTTCTATAGCTGGTCAGGCTGGGAGACCAGCTGGAACAATCAGCTAAAACCAGCTTGACCAGCCTAGCCAGGCTGGGAGACCAGCTAAAACCAGGTACTTCCAGCTTAAACCAGCTAAGACCAGCCAACCAGCTTAGGCTGGTTTTTTCAACATTCACGAACCCGCTCCAAAGACTCTGTGACGGTTCCATAGGAAATCAGTTGAATGCATCCAGCCATCTCATACCATTGAAGTGAATGTTAAATTTATTAGTAGCCTATATAGCCTATTGTAATAAATATTTGAGAAATTATTGTTGTAGGTCTATCTGATTTAGTCTATACAGTGATAGTCAATGTAAAAAAGAGCAAATGGAAGAAGCAGAAGAACACAAAACAGCATAACAACATGAAGTTAAAGAGGGTAAACTTTATCATTCAAATGAACTGTGCACATATGTTTGAAACACTTCAGCTAACTAGTATGTTCTTACTCCATCCATGTATTAAATATGCATCCTTGAAAGTATGCGGTTTTCTAGCATATTTACTCAGGTAATATCAGTGGTATGACCTATATGCGGCCAAAATTACAACAACAATGGTAACATACACATATAGGCTTTTTAACTGTTTGATCAAAATTATTGCTAGGGACAATTTAGTGGTCGCTGGATATTGGTATTCTACGCCCTTGCTGTAGGCTACATTATGCTGTTTTAAACTTGAATATTAGTAGCATCAAAATGATAAGTATAAATGTATGTTTGCACTAAACCCATAATCTACAAATACTGAAAGTTGTCCAGCAGTTTGGAACTCCACAGTATGACATAATCTTATACAAGTGCAATGTTTTGAGTGCCAGCAGTGTATCATTAGTGTATTGGGGCTCACTAGATCAAGAAGAAATTATAGTCAGTCTATGCTACAGGCATCATTGGGTTTTGAAAGAACTCTTCAGTCGACTTCTCTTGCCTTTAAAAGTAACCTGAGAAATGAAATATTGAGCCATGCTCTTGCCTCAATGGTGTCACACTACTGCAGAAAGGAAGTGCCACCTCGTGGCCACTAGAATAAGAACAACCTTGCCACACAAATATAAAGTACAAATCCATGTTAAAGCAAATTATGGGGTGCATTATGGAAGCCTTATTTAACACGCATGCAGAAAATGAATAAATATTATAATTAAAACAATAATATTGACTCTTTAATAATAAAGAGTAGCTGTAATTTAAGTAATTTAACTTATGAGTTTCAAATTTCTTCCCCAACACCAGACTGAACAACCCTTCAGATTCATTTAGAATCTGTTCCTGCATCACAAAAACACAATTACGTAGAAAATACATTCTGCTTGAAACAAGTGCCACCCAGAACAGAAATGCTGTCAAGCACTCTTCCTTCTTAGGGCTGATATTTCAAACCAGAGCCCTCTGTGATCTCATCACCGGACAGATCTCAACAAGGCATTTCGGAGCACTTGCAAATATTTGCAGACAGCCTCGTCGCTGATTGCCGTGGCACGGCAAACAGCCGTTTCATTCCTGCGGCCCTGTGCCAGCCTCAGCCCTTCAGATTAATGAGGACGGGCCCACGGGGAGCGATGACCGAGCATTTCATTACAGGCTAACAACAAAAGCTAATTCAGCACAGTCTCTCATAACTCCGATCCCTTCGGACAGCAGTAAACACTGCCGCATCGTGGAGGGAATTAAGATTTTTTGCATCGCTCCATGCATGATATTAAGATCTCAAGAGGCCACTGACAAGCTTGGTGAGCGAAAAGTGTCTTTGCAAACCTCTACCATCCAAAAAATAATAAAAAATTGATCAGGGTCTTTTCAGATTAATATAGATTTGATTATAAGAATTAATCAGCAAACAAGCTTAAAAAAAGCAGCTAAAAGCACAGATCCTCATGTTTTCAAATATCACAAATAAAACTATTGCTAATGGAAGAGCAGGTGTAACAATATATATACATTATATATATATATATATATATATATATATATATATATATATACACACACACACACACACACACACATATATATATATATATATATATATATATATATATATACATATACACTACTATCCAAAAGTTTGGGGTTCAGATATGCAGTAAAAAAACAAACAAACAAACAAAAAAACCTGAAATATTACTACAATTAATAAAAACGGTTTTCTATTGCAATATATTTTAAGAAGTAATTTATTCCTGTGATATAAATCTGAATTTTCAGCATCATTACTCCAATATTCAGTGTCACATGATCTTTCAGAAATCATTCTAATATGCTGATTTGGTGCTCAGGAAATATTTCTTAATATTATCAATGTTAAAAACAGTTCAGGATTAATTGATGAATAGAATTTTCAAAAGAGCAGTATTTATTTGAAAGAAAAAAAAACTTTTGTAGCATTATAAATGTCTTTATTGTCAATTGTGGTCAATTTAATGCATCATTTATGAATAAAAGAATTCATTTAAACAGTAGTGTATATTCTTTTTAATGTCATTTTGCATTTCTTTTTTTCAATCTGAATTCCATAGTTTCACACAGTTTCTCGGTCCTTTTCACAGACTTCTCTGTCTTTTTGGCAGTTTAAATTGTGTAACTTGCAAAGTTTTCTGTATATAAAGCGAGAAAACCATTTAGACACGAAGTGCAAACCTGTCTATCATGAGAAATCTGCTGCTGCTGCTGGTTTGTGTTGGTGTGTCTTTTTTGCATTATGTGTAAAGTGAGGGTTGATTGACTGCTGTGAGTCAGGCTAGAGTGCCTTTGACAGGCTGAATATGTTTCTTTCTTTTTTATTTATTTTATTTTTACGTAGATGGACCCTCACTCTGTATATGATTATACCTGAGATGCTTCAGCAGGCTGCCTCAAACCATCTCCACATTTCCCCAATGCTTTTTATCATATGGAGAAAAAAGTTTTATAAAATTCAGCAGGACACATTCTTACACAAGCTGTCAGGTGCAGTGGGATCTGAAAGTATAATAAATAATCCAATGCATACAGTACAATGCATCTGTTTCCCTGAATAGCAGTCTTTAGAGATAGTATATGCAGGGGAACTTGTGACTTACATAAATGCATTAGACATGGCCACTTGAATGCAATAAATCATTCTAATTTACACTTACAAGAGCTTCTGTTATGGCTAAATAGGCAGTATTTTTGCAATACATCAGCGAATTCCTGTGCTAAGAAGAGTTTCTGTGCCTTTAGGTCTGAGGGATGAGTAGCACCGTTTCTCTGGGTGAGCATTAAAGCATTGATGTAGACCTCTGTGGAGGCACTAGGATCTCAGTGAACGTTAGTCTGGCCCACACACATCACTACTGCAGTGGAAAGTTAAACACCTCCTATATAACAACCACCCCCCCAACCCGCAGCTGAGCGCTACTGTGTAGGCGACTCTCTTCCTCAGCTCAATCCAGAGACTTCCTGATGTACATCTGTAATTTACTGTCAGACAAAATGTGTGAAAAGTGCATCATTAGCTTGTCAATCACTTTTGTGGCTTATCTACTGAAAAAAAGGTTATATTAGTAAAAAGGTATATTAGTACTAAAAGGAATAGTTCACCAAAAAATGAAAATGTACTCAGACTGCCAAGATGTAGATGAGTGTGTTTCTTCATCAGAACAGATTTGAAGAAATTGGAGAAATTTAACATTACATCACTTGCTCACCAATGGATCCTCTGAATTGAATGGGATTTATTTGTTAGAACATGCAGCTTTTCACTTCACCAGATGTTAATTGATGGACTGGAGTTGTGTGGATTACTTGTGGATTATTGTGATGTTTTTATCAGCTGTTTGGACTCTCATTCTGACGGCACCCATTCACTACATAGGATCCATTTGTGAGCAAGTGATGTAATGCTACATATTTGTTAATTCATAATGTACTGCATTAACACATGAGTTAGTAGAGCTGCTAAGACAATCTTAACTATTAATATCGCTCAAACATTTTAAACTTTGGCACATAACTAATCTGTTGTGCCATAGACAGAAAAGATACTTGTTAAAGTGCTATTGTCTCGCTAAATTATTAATCTTTTGCATCAAGGTCCTCCATTTCAGTTAATTAAGTGTCCTTGAGCTGGGAAAAGTAATTATATATATATATATATATATATATATATAAAAGAAATACCCAAGCTGCTATCATCCAAAAGTTTGTGGTCGTTGCGGTCTTATTTTTTTTTTTTTTTTTAAGAAATTAATACTTTTATTCAGCAAGGATGTATTTAATTGATCAAAAGCAACAGTAAATACTTTTATAATGTTGCAAAGTATTTATATTTCAAACAAAGGCTTTTCTTTCAAATTTTCTATTTAAAGAATCCTGACAAAACACAAAAATATTAAGCAATGCAACTTTTTTTAACATCAATAATATTCTAAAATGTTTCCTGAGCAGGAAATCATTATATTAGAATGATTTCTGAAGGATCATGTGACACTGAAGACTGGAGTAATGATGCTGAAAATTCAGCTTAGCATCACAGAAATTAATTACATTAAAATATATGAATAGATACTATACCATTTTTACTGAAATTTTGATCATAAATGCAGCCTTTGTGAGCATAAGAGACTTCTCAAAAAAGATTTTAAAAATCTTACCGACCAAAACTTTTGAACTGTGGTGATTTAATGTGTTTTGACTACAGAAGCACACAATAGCATCCTTCAACACCAATCAAAATATATACCCAAACTGGTCACTGGATATGACAGTGCGAGTTTGTTTGTCAAACTGTAAGTGTCTTTAATTGCGCTCTAGATGTGTAACACAGTGCTAAATGTGTGGATGGACAGAGGAGGTTCAGTTCACACATTTAGCTGGCCGACGATCCTCCTCTTTCACATGAAGCCAATTATGATACTATTAGAGAACCTCATTGTGAAAATGGACCCTGATTAAATGACCTTCACCACTTTCAGCTCTCATCATCAAAGATCTTATCTGCTGTGACATTTTCCCCTCTGTGTTTTTATTTATTTTTATGTTGAAGCTTAATAATGTTTCCATTGAAAAGAGTCAAGAGCAAAATATGTTTCATTAACTGAAATGTCTCTGAAGAATTCACAGCTAAGAAAAAATTAATTCACACTAAGCCAGCTGTCTTTCTCACTTATTTACAATGTGTACAGGCTTCAAGGTCACAAAAAAGTAACTTTGTCATTACTATGCAGGGTCTGTGTATATAACATTGATTTGGGTTCTTACCTCCACGGTGAGATCTTTGTAGAACTCCTTGCGACTTTTTAGATCAGTCATTTTTTCCATTAACTTTGATGCCTGAAAGAAAGAGAAGTGAGTTCAGTGGGGAAAATGTAAGCAGCAGAAACCACTGGGTGGCACTAGTGATCATCTTTTGATGGTCGTACCTGCTGCGTTCAGACCTGGTAGGCACATTCTTAAACTTTCAGAGATGTTTTCTCAAAGCAGACTTCACAGCAAGATTTATTTTGATGACATCTTTAAATGAAAAGTTTGAGAAAACCATAAGAGTTCACAAACTTAAATTTGACTTCATGCTTTCTAAAAGTTTATAAATGCAGTTTTTATTTTGCAAGTTGTATCTGCCAAGGTCACTATTTCAAAAGAGTAATGTTTAAATAAAAAGCATCCCTGAGCTTGTGGAAAGTGCTATTTAAAAAAAATAAAGAAAGAAATAAAAAAGACAACCATTAAATTGACATATGCAGACAGAATTTACTGGCATTACATACTTTTAAATGGCACCACAAAATGTGTTTCAAGGTTTCAAAATGTGTTTGCATGTTTCAAGGGTTAAAAGATTTCTGAGACAAATATTTTGTCTTTATATGTAATTTGTTAAATATTAAAGCAACAGTTCACCCAAAAATGAAAATTTGCTGAAAATGTACTCCCCCTCAGGCCATCCAAGATGTATATGAGTTTGTTTCTTCATCGGAACAGATTTGGAAAAATTTTAAACCATTACATCACTTGTTCCACAGTATGCACTGCAGCGAATGGGTGCCGTCAGAATAAGAGTCCAAACAACCAACACAACTCTAGTTAACATCTTGTGACGTGAAAAGCTGCATGTTTATAATAAACAAGTCCATCAATAAGATGTTTTTTTTATTATTATTATGAGTCCTCTATGCATTAATACCACTTTGACCATTGAAAAAGTTGTCTCGTCTGAATCAGAAGAGAAAAATACAAATCAAGCACCATTTACAAGCAAAAACTGTCCAAAACAGTTCAAAACAATGTTGGTGGACTTTGATGTTAGAGAACAACAAAGGATGAACTTTTTCAGCTGGAGGAAGTGTTATTATGGATTATGGACCAGTATTTTTTGCCAGAATCAGTTAAAATGGCTCAATGATGGAGTTGTTTCTTACAAACATGTAGCTTTTCACTTCACAAGACATTAATTGATGGAATGGAGTGGTGTGGATGACTTGTGGACTATAGTGATGTTGTTGTCAACTGTTTGGACTCTCATTCTGACGGCACCCATTCACTGCAGTGAAGAAGATCCATTGGTGAACAAGTGATGCTAAATTTCTGTAAATCTGTTCTGATGAAGAAACAAATATTGTATTTGGACAAATAAGCCAAACATAAAAATGCCAGAATGTCTTTGCATTACATAACAAAATATAAACAAATCTGCATTTAAATAAATAAATAAATAGCACAAGCACACTTTACAAGCAAACATTTCACAAACAAAAGATTTTCTACTGTAAGTTTCCAATTATAAAACAACACTGCTGTTAAAAATTAAAACAAAAATACTTGAACACTTCTTGGTTGTGAAATGTTAGTAGAACATGTGCATAAACTAAACCTGTGGTTACTCTGCTAGGACACCTGTGTGAACTTGAGAAGGACTTAAACTCACCTTCAGACCATACGATTAGTAACTAAAGATGGCTAAGGAACAAAAAGTTAGTTCTAATAAAAGCTTTTGCATAATTTCCAGATGCCACTTTTTTCTGTTACCCAATGCAATAGAATTCAGACACTTTTAAGCGTATTTTAAGTGTTTAAGTACTTTTTGGGGCCCCTGTCTTGAAGGTTAGCAGCAGCATCCTCTGCTTGCTCACACTGGATATTGGATATCCAGCTCTGCATATAGTACAGGTGCATCTCAATAAATTAGAACATCGTGAAAAAGTTCATTTTTTCTTGTAAGTTATTTCAAAAAGTGAAACTTTCATATATTTTAGATTCATTGCATGTAAAGTAAAACATTTCAAATCAGTCTTGTTAAAACAAATCAGACAAAACCTAATCCAGATAAATTTACTGTGCGAGTGTGACTATTAGGTTACTGTTTAACATTCATATTTTTATTTTTAAAATTAACAAAAAATAAATACATTGAAATATAATAAAATAACAAAAATATGCATAATTATATGCATATTTTGTCTCTGAGAGGATTGGCTGCGCAGTGCTGCATCTCTATAAAGCCATAGATGGCATAATGCAGTGACACAGTGAAATACAGAGTCCTACCTTTGCCAGTTTGACTTTATAACGGCATCAGAAAGGACCCTGCTGGAGGAGGGAGATACATTTATTATTATCTGCTGCTCCCCGCTCGCACCTGTTTGTTTTGCTAAACTTTTAAAACTACGATTCGTCTCTAAGCCATTTAAACCAGCGGTTAATGAGAATTAGCTTCCTCAGGCATTCAGTCTGCTGCTGTTACTGCTCTGCGCACGCGCTTCTTCAGTTTCTTGCGCACTTCATAAAGAACTCCATTGCTTCTGTCCACTTCACTTCTCTGATGGCAGGACATGCACACCTGTAGGGTTTTGTTTCTTTGCGTGACATAGGAAACGCTGTTGCAAAACTGATGCCAATGGAATTAATTTTAAATAGAAGAAACCGAGTGTTATGGCAAAATAAACAGCAACATCTTGATTTGGGGGTTTATTATGACTCTGAACGTGTTTACTTTGCCATAATGACCGGCTGTGAATTCCATTATTGATTAATCTGGTTTTTACACTGTGCAAGCGTAACCTTTATTAGTGACGTCATGTTAAAGAAGCCTAGCCTACTATAAATTCCTTTTTTGATGATGATGATGAAAAAACACATCTGAAAGTTGCGGAGAGCGATATAACCGCGGGAAAAGTTGTCCCAAGCATGAGGCACTTAAATAAACGCATACATCGACCTGACAGAAAGCCAGTTGGCATTCGCTACTTTATATTGAGCATGCGCGCGTGCGTCATCCATACGAATAGCGGATAATTTTATTTAATTGTTTTGTATTGTATTGCACTGCATTGTGTTCTGTTGTATTGTGTTGTACCGCATTTCACTGAACTGTATTCTTTTTCATTAATGTTAATATATATGCTAAACTGCTTCGTAGTGAAGTGTAGTATTATGTCCTGGAGACTAAATGCCCAAGAATCAATCCAAAAAAGCTGTGAAAACATGGAATTCTTTTCACGTTGCAATTTATGATTTTCCTCTGGCAATGTTAATATGGAAGTTGTTATTGTGCATATGTAGACTACAAATATCCTTTTGTGGTATTGAATAATAAAATAATCCTTTAATGTTTAATGTACCCTACAAGAACACGTCCAACTGTTAACCGTCTACATTCGTGACATTATTAATAATAATGCGAATGACTGGAGGAATGCGCAGCTTGTGCGCATGCGCGTCAGGACGCAAAACCCTCATCTGAAAAATCTGATGTCATCTTGCCGGCAATATTTTCCTCTCTGTCTGTATATTCAATTGCAATCATATTTCACTGCAATATAAACAGCGCGTGTAAATAGTGAAAGGTGTAGATTGTGTGTCGTTTGATTCTGTGTGCATCATGCATCTTAATGGAACAAGCAGCAGCAGCTGATCTAGACGACTTGTTTTGCTGGATGAAGGTGGACGTTTAGGACACAACAGGTTACTGGCGTTTATTAAAAGGAGAGAAATACGATGTCTGCAAGAGAAAGACTAAAAGAGAAGATGATAAAAGAGAGCGTGACATTGCTGCCATGCTTTTATTTCGTGGAGGTAAGAGACCGTCTGTTTACATTTGCCCGTTTGATTTGACAGGTGACAACTTACGAGATCAGAATGAGATGACAATTCCATTTTAATGCTCAGGACAAATTTTTAAATGTTAGAATCATAGCTGAAGCAATAAATGTAGCATTTACATGTCTGACTATTTATCTATGGTGATAAACTGAACCTGAGGAAATTGTATTGCTCATAGGATGCTCTTGCGTAGCTCACGAGACTTAATGGAGTTTTCATTGACTGAGGTTTTAAAATATCAACTTTATTTCAAATGTTCTACTAAATTGCTTAGGAGAAAAATGTTTCAGTTCATATTGTAATCATGAAAAAGTCTCCATTATCTCCATTGAATCCCATTGCTCTCTAGGAGAGACAATTGCGATTTTTTTAGACTACATAAGCTTTATTTGCCACAAAAATATCTTGTGTGGACAAAGTTATAAAGTAGGGGAGAAAGTAAGTAAAAAATATATATATACATATATGTGTGTGTGTGTGTGTATAATAAAGTAGAAAATCATAAAATAAAAATGAAATTAAACATTTTTAAAATAAAATAATAAATGAAAGACAATGATTTTTCATATTTATATTTATTGCTTTTACATTGCACCCAAGCTTTTTATTAAGCATTGTTTACTTCCGTGGACAGCATCTCACACTTTCCCTGTAAAATATCACCAGTTTGATATATATGAACTGGCAGAGAGTGATGTCAGCACTGGAATGCTGTGCTCCTGTCAGCTCTCCTTCTTAGATGTTCGCCCCAGGAGGTGCTGCTCTGCTCTCCATGCATCATGATGGGGTTAGTGGAATATATGTAGGTCAGTGTGACATAAAGAATTGAAGCAGTGCAGCTTTCATACGCACATGCATACACCGACACACGTGATCTAGTACTTAGGAGGAAGATCTAAGCATGCATTCATACATTATGCAGGGCTGTGCTGAATTGGACATTTTCATTCATTTATTCATTCCTCCATTTGGTGTTTTTCAGTGAGCTTTGCAAAATTGTTTGTCAGATACCAAAAATGAAGGACTAGAAAACCAGGATTACCATATTTGAGGGTTTTAAAGAGATATGATGCATGTGCTCAGCAGAAACGGCTGGATTTTGCGCTTCTGAAGATATCACTTAAGTTTCATCAGGTCACCGAAACCTCCATATCTCCTCATGTGGAGCAATACTCTTATCATAATGGGTCCTTTACCATCCGGACACCATCTGCACCTGCTGGGATGGTGCCTGTCCCACATAGATCTGAAAATAGCCACTAAGAAATACTATCCTTCCCATTTATAGCCATCAATTATTAAGACCTCAGTGTCACCTCTTCGTTTCATTTGGGAATATCTTGAAATCAACATAAAATTGCATTCACAATCCATTTTACTTCTGTAACATGATGTATTTTTGATTGAAAATGGATATTCAGTCAGAAGAAATTGGCAGGACTTGATTAGAAACAGGAAATTTGATCCATTTCTTGTTTTAAAATAATATTGGATAATCAAATGGCCTTCAATATTCCACATATACACTGTAAAAAAATAAAAGGTTTAAAAAGAAAATACAGTCAAGCCAAAATGCATTCAGACACCTTCAAAATGTCTCACATTATCACAGTTTATTCACTGTAGTTTAGAAAATGGTAATAAAATATGACAAGAACTCAACAGTTAAACTGTGTCAGAACAAATTCATCTTGATAATGTCAGATAACTTTGATAGAAAGGTATGTAACAAAACATGGTCAGGTCAAACTAGTATCAAATCAAATTTTTGGTCCCAAATTTTTATCAATTTTTCTGGTAGTCGACTGTATTAAGAATTTTTGGATATATTATGTTACAGTTTACTTTATTTTGCTATCCTCACTTACATAAATTAACTAGTGTCCTGCACCCACTAGTAAAAAATATCAAAAATTATATCTGTTGTCTGAATAAGTTTTGATTTGACTGTAGTATTTGAATCTTTCACATTTATTTCAGTGTGTTACTTGCTGATTCTTTGGAGTTATTTGTGAAGTTTACTAGCAATTTCTGAGTGAAAATTGTTTCTTCATCTATTTTTTATTATATTACCATCTGATACCATCAGTCTACTACCATTTCTTATAAAGGCACTGGAAAATGTTCAGTTAGAATCTTTCAAACAGAATTACAACAATCATCTGATGTAAAACTTCAAATCTACTGTCAAAGCAAGTAGGCTTTTGTTGGGTTGTGATTCTCTTTGATGCTCATGCTGATGGTAGGCTGCTTTGTAAATCTCTTACGGTTTGTCCCAAGTACCAGCGATTTGGAAGAAAATATGGGTCAGTGGTATCAGTCGGCCAAAGCGCAACTCTGCAGAATCAGCACAGAACGGCAGCTGCTTGCTGTATTCATCTTCATATCAAATGCCCGCAAACTGACCCGAACACTCTACTGTAAAAAACTTCAGCCAAGAGCGCTTAATTACTGGCTTACAGTGATAAACACGACAAAACAATCTGTCATAAAGAATACTAGATGATTTTGTAAACATACACACACTTCCACTGAAAAAAAAAAAACACACATATTCAAATATGTTTATGGTATTCATATATCATGGTAGTTACTATATCATAATATAAAAATATTCTCTTTAATGTTAGTGTGAGTCCATCTATAGCTTTTCTGTAATTCTGTGAATCTATCGCCATTGGTTTGTTTATCTATATCTATAGCTCACATGACCTAAACTCATTATATGGCTTTCATAAACCTAGGATTTTATTTATCTTCTACGTACTGCCCTGTCTGGGTGTATATTGCCGTAACGACTGGCTGACTGTATGTACATTTCCATAGGGACTGGTTATGTGGACAGTTTAATTCTTTGAAAATGTTGTTGAAGAGTTATGTGATGTTTTCTCCTCTCTAACAGCTTCCTCTCCTGGTCTCATCTATGGTCAGTGTGTATTTTCTGGAGTGGACGGACATTTTCAAACCGGTCCGCTGGGGTTTCAGCTGTCACGACCGCAGTCTGAGTCTGCCTTATATCGAACCTACGCATGAGGTCATTCCCTTCCTCATGCTCCTCAGCCTCGCTTTTGCAGCTCCTGCTATTACGGTCAGTCTGACCCTTTATCGCTACATACACATACTGCAAGATATACTTCTGCTTTTGGATACTGATTATTGGTTAGGACACAAACCACTGGCCTCTTGCATGTTACCTGCATATAGGTGATTATGTGTCATGACTTGTGTGTATTCAGGCACATTTTGATTAATCCAAGCTGGATGAGTACCTGGAGCAACATTCCTATCAAAAAATTATAGCAATAATACAAGTCTTGCAGTGCCAGAGTTTTGGCTGTCAGCATAGAGACTGGTCCACTTTGCATCTAATTCTAGCCAAGAAGCCAAGAAACATTCACATAGACAGATAATAATATAATATTGTCAGAATAAAATTTTAGTTATTGTTTCCACATTTCTTTGGATTTTTTTTGGATTAATATATATATATATATACACACACACACACATAATTGTATTATTACATACCATTTATAAGATTACATACATAATATTATATATATTACCTTATACTTTAATGTATATAATATACTACCTTATACTTTAATGTAAACATTAAAATTGTATAATGTATACCATTCAAAATGTTGGAGTCATTTAACTTTATTATTATTAACTTTAATAATAATAAATAAATATTTATTGAGCACAAAATCAGCATATTAGACTGATTTCTGAAGGACATTTAAAACCTGGAGAATGATGCTGAAAATTTTGTTTTGCCATAACTAAAAAAATAATAGCTTAAAATATATTGAAACAGAAAACAGTTATTTAAAATATAATAATATTTCACAGTATCACTGTGAAATATTACTAGTTTTTACTGTATTTCTGATCAAATAAATGCATGCTTGGTGAGCATAAGAGACTTTTTTCAAAAACATTTAAAAAATTGAGCCCAAACTTTTGAAAAATAGTGTGTGTGTGTGTGTGTGTGTGTGTGCATTAATCCAAATAATTTTTAACAAGACAGTCTCTGAGAATGACTGTACAGAAAACAAAAAAATGCAGAAAATGCGTTTAGACTTTCTGATAATTTCACAGACAGACAACAAAGCTAAAAGTGGAACATAATGTTATACTCATAAATATGTATTTTACTTGCTGTTAAATGTGTTGAAAAACTAAAAAGTCAATGACAGGAATGTTGTTCCAGGGCCAACTAGGATGTGAATGCAGGAGCATGTCCTACTTGAGTAAATTTATACAGTTCGCCTGTGGTCTATTATCACAGCTGACACACACCAACTGGCCTCATCTGAAACACTACAGAAAAGAAAGTTCACGCACGAATAGCTCAAATACCCAAA
The DNA here is from genome assembly GCA_021397915.2 of Tor tambroides. Taxonomy (NCBI): domain Eukaryota; kingdom Metazoa; phylum Chordata; class Actinopteri; order Cypriniformes; family Cyprinidae; genus Tor; species Tor tambroides. The sequence goes on along the minus strand of JAFVLL020020627.1, from coordinate 6,484 downwards.
GAGTTTTTCCTTGAGCAGTGAGCTGTCAGATGGCATCTTTCTCTCCTCAACTTTATGACACCTTCAGTGCATCACAACGCTGCCAGAACGGCTGCTGGCCCTCTGAGGATGCCCTAATGACACAGTGAATTTGCTTTTCTCATCTTCTACCTAGCAAGGTTTACTCCGGTTTACTGCCAGTCCTGAAGCAGATGAGTGCAGTTTCGCATTAGGCTTTACTGTGGATTTATGATAGTTTGGTTGTTCACTCGAATGGAAAGTGATATTATTTCACACTCAAATTCATGCTGAGCTCTTAGGGCAGATTAGGCTGTTGTCTCAGAAATGACAGGATGGTTAAATGGTTTTGCAAATGCTAATGGGCACTTGGCGGTAATGAGTTGGTTGTGGTTCTCGTCACTCTGATCTTCTGAACTTATTTGTAGATGATAGTTACTCTGTACTCTGTAGAAGTAATAAACAGACTGAGATCATCTTTACACTTGGCAAAACACACACCACAGGCATTTTTATATTAAGGTCATAAACATTTATCAAGCATGTCATTGCATTTAATTTGATTATTTTTTAGTTTTCATAAAATAAGCACTCAAATTTTATCTTTAGGCAAAGAAACATTTATATTAGATTGGATATATCATATTAACAAATCAAAAGCAATAAATAAAATCTTCAGTAAAACAGCATCTAAATACACCCAGAAGGAAACTGTATTGGTTTTATTGCTCTTTAATCACGTAGGAGGTTTATGTTTCATTAAAGAATTAACTTTATCTCAGACTTATGTTAAGAATTTTTTTGAACAATATTAAGTCAGTTTATGCTTAAAACAAAAACAAATAACTGTTTATATTTTAACTTTTATAAAAAATCATAAATTCACTTCACTTTCATAAATTTCTCAGAAAACAAGACTTCTTATCATTTGTCATTTTTACAATCTTGATTTAAGACTTTTTTGACATTTCAATGGAAAACATGACAAAAATACTGAGAAGAGACTTCACTTCAACATAATTTCTATATTCTAGTTAAGCTTTTTTCTTTTTCTTTTTTTGTAAAATTAAAAAGAAACTGAGATCAGTTTGGAAGCATTTTCAAACTTTGAAGTACTGCTAATACAACTTATTGTGTTCTTAGAGAACACCCTTAAATTTTCTTTAATAATTTTCTTTAAATTTTCTTTAATTGGTCTTAAACAAGTCTTTAATTTAAAAAGTATAATGCTGAGTATAGAGCTTTAAAATTGATATGGATAGATGATCTGGCCTTGGGAGAATTTCATGAAAAAATGTTTGAGTTCATGTTGAAATGTCTGAAAATCTTTTGCAGACTTTGCAAATCTGAGCAGTTTGTGATGTTGTTCTGAAAGTACAGAGGAGACGTGTGAAATGAAGAGAGTCTTTTTTATGACAAAAACTGTTGAAAAAAAAGTGACTTTTCATTCCCACAGGAAAGAGAAACAGAACGCACTGATTGAACGACTAAAATGACTAGCATTACAAAGACACCTGGTGTACTTTTCTCTGCAGCATGTGACCACCATGCTAGCAATTTTATGTAATTAAATAATTCAGTTTGAGCTGCAGGTGTTGAGAGCTCTGACCACGTTTGCATCTTAACCCAACATGTTCAGCTGCATAAAAATGCACTGTAAAGTGTGTCTAAAAACACATTTTGGCTGTCAGGTAATGACCCACTCCATCCTTTCTTTAGTCCATTTTTGGGCTACAATCTGTTTACCTACATAGGCCAGATTTAGCATCAGGCAGGAAGTGACTGCAGGCATTGAGACGTCCTGTGGTTCCTCCAGGTGTCATGACACAATATGAGTGTCTGAGAGCCTGAGCTGGTCAGATGGGATGGGATGGTGGGATCTGCGGGCTTCCTGGGATCTGATTCAGGTCACAGTGTGGCACATGGTTTTGCCAATGTTTAGATCGTACCCTTAGCACCTCCCCTACCAGGCCAGAGCGTAGAGCACAGCTGATATCAATCCCATGATCCCACTGGGACTTAAACTCCTCACCTGGCGACCTATGCAATATAGAAGAGAAGATTGCCGGCTGTTGAGTCTGTATGGTCTATATGGAGCTAAAGAAAAAAAAAAAGAGCAGTCTCATGTAACCAGACATTTCACGTGCAACACACTGAGCACAAATGTCATAATAACAATATGTGTTCAAGTGAAAAATAATAAATGAATGAATAGTCATACACACAGAAGTTAGTATAATGTGTATAAAGGATATTATGTTCTTATATGTATGTAAGAATATTAGAATGATTTCTGAAGGATCATGTGACTGGAGTAATGATGCTAAAAATTCAGCTTTGAAATCACAGGAATAAATTTCATTTTAAAATATATTCAAATAGAAAACAGTTATTTTAAATAGTAAAAATAGTTTTTGCTGTACTTTGGATCAAATAAATGCAGACTTGGTAAGCAGAAGAGACTTCTTTAAAAAACATGAAAAATCTTACTGTCCAAAAACTTTTGAGTGGTAGTGTCATATATATATATATATATATATATATAGTAATTAAAGTAATTCAATTAATTAATTCAATAGTGATTCAATTATTTATTTATATTAAATATTTAATATTTAATTAATACAATAATTATATTTAAATTATTTAATATAGTAATATATAAAGTATATTATAAAGCAATTAAATATGAAGATTTTATATGTTAGTATTTAAATACATTTTAAATTAAAAATGCCCAGGCCTAAGTATGCCATTCTCTTACAATGTGGTGAAGGTTACATAAGGTTTGAAGTGAAGGGACCAAGGACCTAAATGAGGTTTTACAAAGCTTGTGACCATTTGAGCTGAAATGATTCTTGAAAGCAGCACTTCACTGCCCTGCTGTTTGTGCAGAAGTCAGTGGGTGCATGATTTTCAGAAGACAGGGAGGTGAAACGCCGGGGACAGATCTGGAGCAGATTAAGGATGGATGTGTCTTTGATGCACTCTGACAGCCCTGCTTAAGATGGGCATTAATACATAAGTGTGCGATGATCAAAACGGCCGCTCTCTCAGCCCAAGTGAGAGCTGATTGCATTATGGCTCATCAAAACTGTGCATTTACAAGCAGACAAGAACATTATGGCGGTTCTGTTTAAAGGCATCTGTAGCTTCACTTCGGATCTTCTGTGTTTGGTGTCACGGTAAAAAGAACCTGCTGAAGAGTTAGTATGAGACCGTTGAGTGCAATCTGAGAGGAGAGATATCCTGAATATTTGATCCACTTCCACCTCTTACCTGGTGTGTTGCATGTCCACAGATCATGATCGGAGAGGGGATTCTGTTCTGCTGTCTGTCCCGAGCGCAGTATAGAGGAGCTGAAGCCGATATCAACGCTGCTGGCTGCAACTTTAACTCTTTCGTACGGCGAGGTGTCAGGTTTGTGGGTAGGTCACATTTCTTGTAGATATCTTTCGTTCACTCCTGATTAGTCTTTATTCCGTTACCTATGATTAGGGCCCACATCTAATGTAGAATGTTTTGACCAAAATTCTGTGGAATGATTTAAAAATGTGTTAAATGGATCTAGAATTAAAGTGATAGTTCAGACATTTACTCACCCTCATGTAAGTAAGGGCCAAGCACTGAAGGTGCGTAGGCACCTATTGTATCCATTGGTGTTATTCTTCTTCTTCTTCCGTTTCTTCCGCCATTGTGTCTATGGCAGCCCATAGAACCGCTTGCGGGAAAGTTGTGAAATTTGGCACACTGATAGAGGACAGTCTCAACATTAACCATCGCAAATTTGAAGTCTCTAACTCAAACTCTCTAGGGCCACCACTTGTCCAAAGTTTCACTCATGTTTATGCTAATAACATAAGATTTAGTTTTTTCGCTATTTTCAATTGTTCGAAAAACCTACTTTTTCAAACTCATTCTAGATGGTTTGTCTGATTTTCACCAAAATTGGCTCAGATCATCTTCAGACCATGCTTGCAAAAAGTTATGGAATTCAAGTTGATTCGTCCAACCGTTCTCGAATAACGTGCAAATGAATTCTACGGAAAGCACGCAAAAATGGATCTGAGGCTATATCTCCGCAACGGTTTGGCATATTGAGACCAAACTTGGTTTGTGTTATAACAAGCATGACCTGAGACTACCTGCAGTGTTTCGGCAATGTGCCACCTAGTGGTCAGGAGATATGAAAATTGCATATTTTTGCTTATAACTTCTGAATGGTTTGGTCAAAAATCACAAAACTGGTCTCTTTAGATTCGGTGCAGCATGCAGAGTCCGACCATACCCAGTTTTTCCATGTCAGCCATTTTGGGCATCGGCCATTTTGAATTTTGTCGTAAAATGCTATATTTTACGAACGCTTTGACGTATCGTTACGAAACTCGCTATGTGTCTTCGGCACCATGCCTTGATGGTACTCAAAAAGTTTGGGCACAGCCCAAAAAAGTTATAATGAAATTTCAAAAAATGCCAATAACTTTTGTTTACATTAGCCTGTTGTATTGAGGCTATAGATTCTGATGTTGATAGATTGATAGATTCCTTGGATCTTGTCGAGAACATCGATACCAATTTTGGCATAATTGGCCGAACTTCCTGTCCGCCATTTTGATTTATGTAGAAAACCTACTTTTTTGAACTCCTCCTCAACCGTTTGTCTGATTTTCACCAAAATCGACTCAGATCATCTTCAGACTGTGCTGACAAAAAGTTATGGATTTTGTGTTGATAGACGAAACCGTTTTCGTACAGCGCCACTACAAATTTTAGGCACAGTGCCAAAATGACTCAGAGGCTGTATCTCTGCAAAGCTTTGACATAAAGACAGCAAACTTTGTGTGTGCCATTGTCACCTCACACAGAACACACCAAAATGATTTGATTACAGCGCCACCTTTTGGTCAAAAGTGATAAGCCATTTAATCATATTACTAGAGGTTGTATTTATGATTTTCCAGCCATGTAAATTATAATCATCCTAAAATTGCTTTTATTACTCATTGTTGCATTTGGTCTGATGCTCCATGCCATGCTTAGCTCCTCATTTTGCCGCTGGAGTGCTTGGCCCTGTAATTGCTGCTTGCAGCTATATTTTTATTTTGTTTTTTAATCTTACATGTTTTTCCTTTTAAAGTTTTCACACAAAACATAAGTCTCTTTCACACAGTAATACCAGTAAATTATCAGACTTTACCGGTAAATTAAAAAATGCACTGTTCACACAGGCAATGATGTTCCATCTTTTTTCCAGAAAAAACACCATTCACACATCCGTTTCAAAATACTGCTAAATTCTGTGACATCATTAGCCAGAAATGACCTCTAAACGGCTGTGCCTCCCTGTGTTGTGTTTGTAAACATGGAGGGGTATACGTGGTCAATGTTTTTGTTGATGTTTTCATTTTTGTGTCAAACATTCACATTTATGCAGCGCTTTTGGCCCAGAGACATCGCATTACCACATTATACAACTTCAAACCGAACTACGCAGCGCGGAGTAAATGCGTCAGAATGTTATGATTGGCCCAGAGCTGTTGAATTTTAAATTTCAACGGTTCTGGATTGGCCCAGAGTAGACGTCTTACGTCATCGCATTCTAAACTCATACGTGCTCATATAGTAATCTTCATTCTGCGTTCACACACAGCATCATCCTGGCAATTTACTGGTAATGTTAAAACTTCTCATACCGGTAAATTGCCAGAACGAATTTACCAGTATTTTTGAAAAGTTCCTGTTCATACATGATCTTTACAGCAATTTACCAGTAATTTTCCAGTAAAGTCTGCATGTGTGAAAGGGGCTTTAGATTGATATGTAATATCAACCCGATCTCACAGCAATTTGTACATTTTTGACAAGGTGGCTAATTCGTACGAATTTGTGAAAAATCGTATGTATTTTATGAGGTGGCAAATTCGTAGGAATTCGTATGAAGGACCACACCTAACCCCGCCCCTAAACTTAACCGTCACAGAAATTGTACAAAATCATATGAGGTCGTACGAATTCGTCACCTCAAAAAATACATACAAATTAGCCATGACATAGCGTTGGTAATATCGGGCAATATATTGGTTTTCAACTTAAATAAATATCAGTGCATCACATTCAGTTCTCTTTTTCCTTTCAGGTGTTCACGTGTTTGGCTTATGCGCCACAGCTTTGATTACCGACATCATCCAGTTGTCGACAGGTTACCCCGCCCCCTACTTCCTGACTGTCTGCAAGCCCAACTACACTCACCTCAATACCTCCTGTGATGAAAGTTTCTTCATCCTGGAGGACATCTGCTCAGGATCTGACACTGCTGTCATCAATGCTGGCAGGTATGGCTCTGATTCGTGGTGAACAGAGACCTAGTTCTCTGTTGGATTAAAACGTAGATTATCTTAACACCCGCTGATACAGACAGGTTGATAAAAAAATCTTTAAATATTACTCAAGTGTGAACTCCTGATACTCAGGGATTCATACGAACGAA
>JAFVLL020020626.1:0-10687 GCA_021397915.2 Tor tambroides | reverse complement strand
TATATTAATCGTAGATTTTTGCATGTAAATCCATGTATATTTGCTATAATCACATTTATCAAGTATGTATGTGATTTTCATTCTTATTATTTGTAACCTCTTACCTGGTTCTTTCTTCCACTGCGGTTGGTGCTGGGGCTTTTGATGGGCACCTTGCTGGGCGTGTTATGGGCAGAATCTACGCTGCCGTTAAGCTGAGCTGCTTTCATCACAGTGCTCATCATGGAGTTAATGGAAGACAGGTCCACCCCATCGGCTGCCTCCATCTCTCCATTCTCCCATTCATTTGCCTCCTCCTCTATACTGGCAGAACTCTCTGTGGATGTTTTAATTTCTTTGTATTATTTTATTGAATGACAGAACGATTGATAGAAAGACAGTGTGACCGACAGAGCAACAGAAACAACAGAACAAATGATGGATTGATGAATAGAACCATAGATGGGCAAAAAGACAGATGGATCTTTAGATCAATAGATAGAATGATAGAAAATGAACGATAAATAGAAAAATAGATGATAAAGCAATGATAGAAGGAACAATTGCTAGAAAGATAGATAGGATGATAACCAAAGGATGGATAGAAGGATAGATAGATAGATAGATAGATAGATAGACAGATAGATAGATAGATAGATAGATAGATAGATAGATAGATAGCAGTCAGACAGAGAGAGAGACAGATAGATATCTACCTGTGTGTGTTGTTCGTGTTCCTGTGTGGGCGGGGCTCTGGCGCTCATCGCTTTGCTCCGCCTCTTCCCTAGTTAGGGTGCAATTTGCAGATTCTGTTCTTGTCTCCTCTGTTGAATTTTCCATAACTATGAAGAAAAAAAAAAGCAAATAAATCAAGGGTGCTTTGAATGCACTGGAAGAACAGCTTATATCTTACAGTAAATTTATGTTCCAAAAACAGCTAGTTATAGAACAGCTTCCTTCCTTCTAAAGCATCTGGGGGCTTGAACGATTGAAGGAATAGAAAACCGTTCAGCGAGTACACTACACCGAGTACTTGGTACAGTCAGTGGAACATAACGTGTGTTTTCTAGATGAGGCACAGTACACACATTCTCTTTGAGCTTTATGGCTCAGCACCTGTCTGGAGAGCACAAGTGAGGGGAGCGTGTCCGCATGTCTCATGACCACAAGCATATGCCCAACGCAAGTGTGTAAGAGTCATCGCTAAACAAAGTGTGACGCCATAATCAACAATGAAGTTTCATTCTGTATTCTCTTTCTAGTGAACTTTAAGAAAAAACAGAGATCATATTGGCTGAAACAACTGGCAACATCATAGGTGTGGCCTAAGAAACTACGACTGGTTTCGTTAAATTTTCGGACAACTACACATGACCACACAGGAAAATCTCTGCTTTGGTGGGCGCCAGCATGGCAGATGGCTGTAGATGCTAATCTGGATGAGCAGGGGGGTCTAAACGCCACTTTTAAGAGGGCAAGGTCATAAGGGGTTCATTCCTGAGGGGATGATGGGAGATGCTCGAGGTACATCAACCTAAAAAGCAGCACTCTAAGTGTCGCTTATGATTTAATAAGTGTGCTAATGAATAAAAGAGATTGATAATGTGTTAAATGAGAGTTGGAACAGTTGTATAGAGGAGGGATGGGAGAGATTTGGGAGGGGAAAAGGATGGAGTAAAGAACGAGATTCTCTCTTTGCTAATTGCCGTTTCCCATCCGCAGCCACACAGGAAGCTCCTCTGCGGTCTGGGCCGCTTCCTCTTTTGGAGAGAGGATAAGGGAATGTGTGTCTGGGTGTGTGACAAGGCTGTTGGACAACAGGATCTGCTGCTGGTTGGACCATAACAACACAGCAGATATGATCAGGGGGGCCAACTTCACATACGCCTTGTAGCCAAATGGAGGTAAACCAAATTCCTCCAGAAACAGCCTGCTAGCCAAGTAGTGAATGCGCTCGATTAGCCTCGTACAACTACAGCTGAATGTGGATAGAGTCCTCACTCCTCAAAATAACTAAAGAGGGGGTTGACAAGGGCATTCAATTCACTTTAGTGACAACAAATAAAAACAAATTAAGAAATGATATCATGGAGAGGACCTCTGCAGACCCTCTGGCCTGTATAGTAGGAGAAAAACAGTACTTGAAAAGCGGTAGTATGTCCGTATATGTAGTTTTCTTAAAAACAATAGATGAATGGATGACTACCCAAGTTAAAAATATATACTAAAATGTATTTGGAATACATTTATTGTGTGCTAAGCATACTACAAATACATTTACATATTTATGTGCTTAATAAAAACACCCTGCAGTTGTACTTTTGGTACAGTAAACTTGTATACTTAAAGTCTGCTCAATTGGAACAACTAATTTTGTGCTTAATGCACTTTAATTGAGTGAAAGTAATGCTGAGGTCCAACTAAAGATATAGGCTACTGAAGTATATTTGATTGTACTAAAGCGAAACTATTGCAAGTACACTTTAGGTACACTTTAAATATCTTGCATTTAAAGACTGATATTATAGAGATCATACAATACTTATTAATATCGATATAAAAACACATTTTAGGCATGGTATTAAGAAATGTGCATTGTGTAATAAAGAACTACTCCAAATAAAGTTTAATTGTAATTCTATATCAGTAAGTCTTAAGTGATGTGTCAATAAATAATTACGTTAATGGATTTGAAGTGTACTTAGTATGAAATACATGTATTTTAAATAAATTATGGCATAGGGTTTTTTTTTTTTTTTTTTACTACGGTAGGATGGCCAACTGCTTCTGAAGTGCACATCTGATAGACACTTTACAATCCCATAAGGCCACAGGAGAGGATTTGTGAATGGCAGTGAAGTGACACAACTAATGCTGGTAGGTCACACAACAATGGGCCTATTTACACTTGGCCACTTCAAGTGTTTTCTGTGAAAAGACCAGGTTTAAAGACGTAAAAAGTGTAAAATAGGCCCAATGACAACATGGCAGTACATCCAGATTTTTGTAAGCTAATAGACATTTTTTTGATGATTGCAATGTGTAAGGAAAATGTTATTACTTTTTACTCAATGGTTACACCACATGCTAGAATTTCATCAGTTTGTCCATGTTTTCTGCTAGTTTAAACGAAAGGGTCAGTAAAACGTTTTACAAAGATAAAAGGCACCATATTATAACTTGAAGTGAAGGGAAGGCATACACATCATCCAATCTCATCAAAGTGCTCATTAGTCATGATAAATCCACTCCTGTGATAGGATGTTTGCTTGATGGGCGGGGCATTTTTGCAGGAAAATGAAAAACAGTTGATGAATGTGGTGGGGGACAAACTAGTGCTAAGAATCAAAGGGAAAACCAGAAAGATGCTGAAAATAACAAGCTGACAGTGAGAAAAGGGAGAGGAGGGAAAACCTGTATTTGTAGAGATGGGTGTGGAAAGTCGAGTAAGAGACTGTTGGGTTCTGTTGATGATTAGAGGTAGAAAGACAAGGGGATTACACAACAGCAGGGCAGGTTTGGAGTTGTGCAAGGATTTGGGCTGGGGGTTTGGAGCGAGAGTGAGCGGGAGAGAGCTGTACTTGTCATGAGATTCTCGCTCCCTTGCCTGGAGAGATAGTTGGGGTGGAGGGAGTTGGGGGGCTGCTGTTACTACATCTGTTCCCACCCATCACTCTCACTTTCCTGCACACACACACACGACAGAAAGAGCTTCTTGCACATCCTTGTTAAAACAAGCTAAACAAAGGACAAACGATGGGAAAGCAGAGGTGATTTTGGGAGACTATGAGGAGGGAATATGTTATGGTCATGCTGGCGTGTGCATTTGTGTATGATTGTATGTGAGCTTTTTGAGTGTTTGTGTGTCAGTCACAAGCACACAAGGGTGGAAAAGTGCTCACACTGTGCCAAACCGAGCAAGCAAGAATGCCTCTGCTGCTCCCTCTCTCTGTGTCTCTCCATCTTGTTTCTTCCATCTGTCCCTCACTGCTTTTCCTCATTCATCCTACATAACATCTTCAAATATCCTCTACAATACTCAAAAATGTGAATGCTTACTTTTTAAAAGTTACAGAAAACAAAAACTACTTTAAAAAGGTGGAAAATATTTTTAAAATGGCAATCAAAATTTGTAATATTAAGACACTGAATAAATCACCAGCATTTCTTTCCAACCAAAAACATTTCACAACAGGGTGTCGGTTGGAATAAGCCACTAGCTTTAACCACTGGAAAATCTTAAATGAGGCATAACGAAATTAGATTAAATATTTATTAAACTAATATGTTAGGCGTTCAAATGATTATATTTCTGTGCATTGCACAGATGCTAGCTAATGTATTCATTTTTGACACTATTAAATTCAAATCAAATCAGTCTAAACCTGACTTTTTAAAAACAAAAGCTTTAAAATAAGCTAGAACATAAAAATCTAAGTAGGTCTTATTTTCATTCTCCACCAAAATTCTGTAATTTTACTATTGAATTATTTTAATATTACTTAGTATTAATTTGGTTATTTGTTTTAAACTATGAACACTACTAAATTCTATTAAAAAAACAAGAGCATAGAGCCACTGGTTTAACATTTATGGCCAACACATTTGTGATGCTACACAAATGACCAATCATTGCAATGAAAACTTGGTTTCAGCTCGACATTTTTAATTATCAATGGCTTGTCCTTCCATCTACTTTACCATGAGACACATATATGCTGCTGCCAAGTCCAAATAGCACCTCACTATTTATTAGAGATGCATTCCTAATCTAAATTTACCTTAAAACTTGGGCCTGAAGCCAAAGCATCCACTCTAGCCACAAAGCTGCCAATGTACGATTTAGTCAAAAACCCTGGTGACCTTGTAAGATGCCGACAGTTCCAGCTTACATTCAGTAGGAGCTCATATTAAAGTAATTGGCCTGGATTCTGGGATGCAAATGACTGAGTCGGGTGGGTTGGGCCTGCGAGGATGGCTGTCACACAATAGCTCTGAGCCAAACTGCCAAAAGTGACACGTGCACTTCAGAAGCAAACAGATATGGAGCAACCGTAGCTCCAATTCTCGGTTATCTGGTGGGAAGAGGTCTTTTATAAAGGGAAAGGAGAGGATAAAAATATAAATGTTCTTCCCGAGTGGGAGAGGGTTGAAAAAGGGACTAGTTTGCTTTGTGGTTGAACTGAGAATAGGTCTGGAAAGGAGGCGAGGGGGTTGTGACAGCAGTAAATCCAGTGGCCATATGTTGGCTGTTTATTACAGCCTCCAGTGTCTTCCTTGACATCACTGCGCCCAAAAGGAAACAGGAGAAATCCATAGTCTCATGTGCGAAATAAGTATTAGCTAACACATATGAATGAGGCGGTAGAGGAAGGAAGCTACACTCCTGTACACTTACAGGAAACTAACTTCCCAAAGCTCTTAAAAGAAGAGTTTCATAGCATCTCTCTTCCCTACCAATCATACGTTTGAGTGACTTCCGAGCGACTGGGGCCCTTCCATGTCCTGACTTGCCAAACCGAGCTACACAAAACCTCACACACAATGACAAAGACGGTGCATTCAGTCAACCGTTTATGTGCAGTTTGCCAGCTTGAAATTTTCACGTTCTGTCTCTGAGGGCAAAGATCAGGGTATCAGTAGAGTAGTGTTTACAGAGACCAAGAGAAACGGGGTTGGTCTGGGGCCAAACTAGGACAGAGTGGAAGGAATATTACTAGTACTCCCTCTCTTACTCATAAATCACACATTCAAAAGTCATTCGCCCTAGAGTTGACTGTTGGGGATTACACAAGCGATGGCTCAAAGGGGAATGAGCCTCTGAACTTTACTTAATGGCCTACTGAACTAGCATTGTGCCTGAGGCAAAACACAACGGGATGTTATAAACCCCATCTAAAGTCAAAAGAAATGTCCTGAGGCACAACATTCACCTCGGTATCAAGTACTGTGTGGCCATCCACTATGAAAAATCACCGCAATCAGCCAAATCCTGTAACCTGATCCACAAGAACGGCGAGTTTCCAAGACAATTAAAAGCACGAATTAAGCGACAAAATGTGAGACGTGTCCTATCAAAGTTGCCGTTAACAGACATTGTGACTGGCTTGTAGAAAGTGTTGTTTGGTAACTGCTGTTTGTGGCTGAAATATTGATCCAACACTGAGTCAAACAATTTTATAACAAGTGCACTTTTAGGGAAATTAAACATTTAGATGGAGAGCAGTGAAATGTAGAACGAAGGGGTCTCTAGACTTGTTTTAGTACCCATGTTTGTCCCCAAGTTTCCAATAAGACTTGTATTTTCTTTGCTTTTGGTTCAGTATGAATCTCTATTAGAATATTTTAGTGTTGCATTGTTTTTAAAGTAGCAAAAAAAATAGATTTACTGATAAAAGTCGATAAAATATACAATTAATGAGACCTCAGGTCCTGTGTGCTTCACGGCAGTATATTGTGATGAATGAATCAATGAGGCATTTATATATTATTGTTATATATTATAATATATTATTTATGTATTATATTATATTTATATATTAAATTTATTATATTTATATGATGAGCCTCCATCAGTTTGGAGGACATGTTCTGGGTTTCTGGCATTCTTCAGACATGTGAGGATGTTACAGGGTGTTACAGGGAGTAAACTGAACTGGACTAACCAAAAAACTACCAGACAATGTATTTAAACCATCACGATTCTGCAATTAGTTCCATGTGACCTAAACAGCCTAATCTAGTAGTGTGAGAAAAACAGACCTCTTATTAACTACTTCCTCTATAAAATCAGTTCAATGCACCAAGAGCAGAACAGAAACAGATATGCTAAGCAAAAAAAAAAATTAAAACACATGCATCGGAAGCATCCAACAAAGTGACAAAACAAGCTTCTAATACTCAGAATGATTCTCCAACACCCTAAATCTCAGTTGTTTTAATGCAATGTTTACCACAGGCTGAAGTCTTTTTGTGCGGCTGTTGTTTATGGTGAAATCTTGGTATCTCCTCCATCTCTGCAGCCACTCAAACAGGTTTTCGTTGGATGACAGACTGCCCCACCTCACAAAGAGGCCTCAGGCCCACACAACCATGCGTCACCACCAGCTCAATGTCCTATCAAACACCTGAGTAAAACAACGTATTGTACCATGATGGAACAGTTTCACAGAGCAGAAAAGGCGACTTCTTTTGGTCGTTTTGACTGCGTTACTAACGTTATCTTGGTGACATCTAATGCATTTTGTTATCATTGTTACATCCCCTGGCGGTGTGTGATAAATGGTTGGGTCCTGTTCCGTGACTTTCAACAGATGTGCCACAAGTCTGAGCATGGGAGACTGCAGGGGCTCGAAAAAGCGGCTGAGCAATAGGCCATGACTCACAGGAGCGCTCGGAGTCAGTTATCTGAAAACTAAACATGCTCCTATGAATAGACGTCAGTTTGAGCACATCCAAAGTAAAAATCTAACAGCCCTTCATACCAGATTGGCACAACAAAGAGAATAATAAAATTGTGAGAGCAGATGAATGGCAGTCAAAGACTGCTTAATTCTGTAATTCTGCTGTATTTTGTGTAAAAGAATCTCTGTCTTTTAGGAGCATCATACTTTCACCTAGATAACACAGCTGTTTTACAGAAGAGAATGTCGACCTTTGACCCTGCTACCTGAGAACAACACTTCAGAACGAGAAATGGAACAGTCACTAACTCTCATTTAGACTCAACGAACTGCTGAACCATCGAGATGAATAAGAAATGCACTGAACAGAATTATTTTTAAGACGCTTAATGTTTTATACTATCTTTCCTCTTTATAATAACGTTCAACTTGTTAACATTAGTTCATGCAATAGTTAAAGTGAAATCACAACCAACAATATTTTTACAGAATGTTTTAATCTTGATTAATGTGAACTTCTAAGTTTAACATTTTTCAAATAATAGGGGGTACAAATGAACCAAATGAATTAATATATTGTGGACAAACGTTATTATAATTTACACCTGTATATAATAAGTTATCATTAACCTACATTAATAAATGCTATAAAAAGTAGTACCTTGTTAACAAATTTTAAGTTAATTTTGTTAATGCTTTACAATAAGGAATCTTTTGTTGACTTTAGTTAATGTATGTATATTTTGTACGATGATAGCACAAACGATCAGCTCATGTTGGTTCACAGTGGATTAACGCAAGTAAAACTTAATTTTAAAAACTGGTAAAGTACATTGAATTAAAAATTAAGATGAATAAATGCTGTAGACATTTTGTTCATTGGTAGTTCAAGTTAAAAAACTAAACCTTACTGTAAACTTGTGTGTCACCACAATGGTAGTTTCTATCTTTATCTTTGACGTTTTTTCCATTATCAATGCCTGTACTGATGACACAATATAACTCTACTTTCATTTAGTTTTAAGTCTAGCCTTTGTCTGGTATTTTGTCTTTACATCAATTCGCATTCTTTTTCTTCAAAGCAACAAACACAAATACATTTTTCAGATTCCTTTCTGCATCTTGATGCAAAGTCATTCCGTGACCGCCCTACCTGAACCGAAAACGTCCCGTGTTTTCAGCACCAGAGTCTTAAAACAAGACAACACAACACTGATAGATTCCAGCTTCATGCAGCGGACGTTAGCATGTATATGAAGTGCATGTGACGTCTGAAGAGCTGAAAGCAGATTAAAAGTTCATGCTTAAAGGTTTCTGTGCTTTTAGAAAGCAAAATAATAAACTGTGACCTGACAAATAGTAGCTTCGCACATCTGTTTGCTTTACCTAACTCGATATCAAAAAGATCCAAAGCCCACTAAGCTGCATACAAGGCTAGCTTCACTGTTTTTGCAGCAATGGGCCGCATGCACACTGCAAAGGAGTGGAAGAGCTGAATTTGATGAATGACAGAGCAGAGGAATGCGAGCCAAGGTTGTGTGGCATAGAATGCATTATGAGTTTGGCTGTGACTGTAAAAGAGCGAAGATGAACAGACATGTGGATGAAAGGATGAAATGAAAGGAGAATAGATAAAACTCAAAGTTTCAGGTGAAATTTGTGGGCGGGGCTTGATAAGCAGGCCAGTCATCCATGCTGCATGTGCAAACAGTGAGGATGCTCACGCGGACAGGCAGCCTCGGCTCGGCTCGGCCTGGCCCGGACCGGACGGTGAGGTATAGTTACCCGTCCTCAGACGAGGTTGTGTTATTCTGCTGCCGTTGGGGGGTTGAAGAGGGACCGCAGTGCACCTCGTGTGTCAGCAACCACTGCTCACACTGCAGGGAGACCACAAACAGGGAGTTTAATATGCATGCCTGTGAACACACACATACACACACTTTCTTTCGGGATGAGACTTTTGACCTTGAAATCTGTTATAAAGTAATAAAAGCATTGCAAAACCTGCTAGGCTGAATCATAGCCCTATGAAACAAGCCATTCTTACAATCGCCATCTCAGTGGCTGGAATTTGACCTGCAGTCATGATACAGTTTAACTCTCATCAAAAAGGCTGCTTTGAATCAAGACACGTCAGTAGTTCAAGTTCTAGAAATCGCCCTTAAAATGTTTGTTTAGAAAATACTTCAGCCCGGTTAAAACAATATACAGCAGAAATTTGTCAGTTGCTGTAAATGTCTGAGTGTTACTTCTATTTTGGCTATGCGGCCAGTGGGGTCCGATTCACAAACAACTGATTCTTAAAATGATTCAATCAAAAGACTCACAAATTCTGAACTTAACCAGTTTAAATTATTCTGACAAATCCTTCCCTGAATCATTCAGAGCAGTTACTGAATCAACATTTGACTCACTTATTAACTTCCTTTCAGTGATCAAATTTGTTATAGGTCTACTTTAAATATTCTCCAAGTCATTTTCTCCATAAAATGTGATATAACACTACCAATTTAAGGTTTGGGGGTTGATTCTTAAAAGAAATTAACACTTTTATTCAGTGTGGATTCACTAAATTGACTAAAAGAGGCAGTAAAGTCATTTATAATCTTACAAAAGTACAAAATTACTGTTCTTTCTATTTCTAACATTCTACTCATCAGGTAATTATGAAAAAAAAAAAGAAAGTTTCCACAAAAATATGAAGCAGCACAATCATTTTCAAAATGTTTCTTGACCAGCAAATCATTACATTTTTCAAATAGAAAATTGTAAAGATATATTAAATTGTAACACTTCACAATATATTATAAAAGGCACACTATTAATAACTATATAAAAAATCAAAACAATTAAAAAAAGTTTCACCCCCAGTTTTTGAATGGTAGTGTATATTGTTATCTAAAATTCTTAAGAATATCACAAATTACTAGGCTACATTTTTCTTATACAGCCCATTTCTTTTTACTCTTTTGATAATACTGTCAGCTATTACTAAGAGTAGACCAGTGACTATTTTGAACTTGCAGCTGCTAAAAATATAGAAAAGGAAAATAAAACCTAAAAAAAACAAAAAAAAATGATCCCAACTAAGAGCAGACCTGACTATTTTTAACTTGCAGCTGTCAAAAATATAAATAGAGAACTTTCTAAATTACTTGTTTGTTAGAAGACTAGTATTTTATTACTTATATTTTATAATGGTGTAGTTATAATGTTATATTGTTCAAACAAATTCTGCTGATTTTTGCCTAAAACCAGCACAGGAAAACTTTGCATGTTCTGCCTAGGCCTGCTCCTAATAAACA
>JAFVLL020020624.1:0-10561 GCA_021397915.2 Tor tambroides | reverse complement strand
ACAATTGGAATTGGCTGCATTAAAGGCTGGGAAAAGTCTTTCAAAGGATGAGACCAAGAGTCTGGTGATGTCTATGGGTCACAGACTCACTGCTGGGATTGTGCGCAAGGGATCTGCAACTAAATAATAGCTTTTAATCTTTTATATCTGCCTTATGTTCAACTGTCCCAATACTTATGCTCACATCAATGAGTGGGATGAACTCTAAAAGTGCTGTTCTTTTTATTTGGTAAAACATGTATGTGTTGAAATGGCTAGTAATAAAATGCGACATTCTGTAGTTTTGTCTCATATTCATCTTTTAATCGTATTTGTAAATGTCTTGACTCCACATGTTATTTACGTTCAGATCAAAGTGTAAACAACGTATCCGCATACATACGTTGTTTACGTATGTGATACTCTCCAAAATGGCTCTATAGGGTGACGCAGAGGAGACAAATTATTTTTGTTTTCTTTGCGCACAAAAAGTGTTCTTGTAGCTTTGTAAAATTACGGTTGAACCACTGATGTCACATGGACTATTTTAATGATATCCTTACTACGTTTCTGAGCCTTGATCGTGTAACGATTCTTTCTGTCTATGGGAGGGGCAGAGAGCTCTCCGAATTCATCAAAAATATCTTAATTTATATTCCAAAGATGAACAAAGGTCTTACGGGTTTGGAACGACATGAGGGTGAGTAATTAATGACAGAATTTTCATTTTTGGGTGAATTATCCCTTTAAGTCTTGGTTTTAGTGTCTTTTATAGTGTAAGAGGTTGGAGGCTTCAGATCCTAGAAAGCTTTTGATTGGTCAGAAAATCTGATAAGAAACTGAAGTGCAGAATGCTGTCATAAAAATCGTTGATCTGTATCGTCAGAAGTGAGAGACTGTAAGTTTTCAATGCTTAATGTTTTGGAGTACACTAGCTTACATTTTTTTACTAAAAGAAAAAAAAATAAAGAAAAAAAGTTTGATTTCATAGGGACTTTAAAGTGGCCGTAGAATGTAATATGCATAATTGGGCTTATTCAGTGGCAGCTGTATTAGGTTGATTGACTGACAGTGAGACAGAGGCCTGCCAACAGTCAGGCCCGGATACACACAGCCCTCCTTCCCCTCCCGCTCTCCCCTACCTAAGCCCACAATGACCTCATTTTGCTCAGCGTTCCTTTGGTTTTTATTGAGGCCATGGCATCACTAAGAGCTTGAGCATCTAAAAAAATGCCTGTCCCCAGTGTCACAACTGTTTCCATGCATATCAATATCTCAGATGCTACACTTCTGTATGACATGATTTCATAATCTTTTTGAGAGTGTGTGCTGTCTTGATGTTTTACACACCCTCAGAGTCTACGTTACGATGAAAGTTAACATTTAATATTATATATATGGAATAAATAAAAATTAATCTTGTATTATATTTTAGTGCCATTAACATAGAAAGACTATAATGTTTTGGCCTGAGCTGTGGCCTATTGGTTGTGTATACACATGGACTGTACATACATGGCTGGATGTTAAAGGCTCAATCTGTCCGTCTGGAGACTGTGATGTCTGATGAAACACTGGGTGTGTGTATGTGTGTGTGTGTGTACAGCTGTGTAGAGGAGCATGAAATACGATCAAAACATGCTGTATAATGACTGTAGAGCTATATAAAAAGCAGAAATGGTGTCGATTTAAAAATGTCAAGGGAGACACTGGGAGAATGATAAAAAGAGAGAGAATTATGTCAGCAAGCAAAACATGAGTTACAAGATCAATGAATCAATAAGAGTGATTATCCTAGTTGTGTCACTGCCAGACGATCTCTTAAAGGGACAGTTCACTAAAATAGAAATTCAGCATTATTTACAGTACTTTCATGTTTTTCCAAACATAAGTTACTTTGTTTAGCATGTTTAGTCCTGGCTACTCATTTTCATACAATACAAGTAAATGGGGACTGGGACAGTCAAGCTCCAAAATGACAAAAACAGCATTAAAAGGTTTCATAAAGGTAGTCCATGTTGCTCCGGCCCTGAAGTTCAAGTGTTGTAAAGCCATAAAATAACTTTGTTACGAACAGACAGAAAATCTATTTATTCATTATTTCCCTTTGCTGAATCTCTCTTTATCAGTGGATAACTTTTGGTGTATTTATCACACAAAGTTATAATGTGGCTTCATAACCTTTGGAATATTGCGCATCATATGGACTGCTTTTTACCTCATAATGTACTGATAACCACCAATAAAATAGGTGTACAGGGTCATACACACAAAGACAAAGGACCAGGGCATCAGGGTAAGTCCATATTCACTTATATGGGAAAGTATGTGCAGTATTTTCCTTAAAAATTCACCTTTTGTGTTCCACAGAAGAAAAAAGTCATGAAGGTTTGAAATGACATAAGGATAGGGTAAGGATCAGGATAAATACTAACGTATTTAAAATTTTATTTTTTAATTGAAATTTTTTTAATATCCCTATTATTACATGAACTATTCTCACGGTGCACCAGTGCTGTCGTATGCACTGCGCTGATACAGCATTAATTTCAATCACTCAAATGCTTTTTTTATTGGCATGACCAGCATGCATCAGCAATGCCAAAGTCAGATTACACACATACGTGCATGTAGGTCTCTCTCTCTTTCGCTGTCTTTCCCTGATCGGCACACCCCCCGCTCTGCAGTGGTCCATGGATTAAATCGTTCATCTCGTTCGCTCTCTTATCGCCCCTCCTCTTATCTCCATCTCTCTGTCTTTATTCCCTCCTTTTCTCTGCTTGTCCACCCCCCTCCCTCCCTCCCTCCCTCCCTCCCTCTCATTCACCGACTCCAGATGCCAAAGGAAAATGAACCCGTTACAGTAAGCGACTCACTCGCACGGCGAGACAGAGACTCGTTCTGTTTTGTTTTCATTTGCTTATTTGTTTGTTTATGCCCTCCATTCGTTTTCTCATTATGACCCTTCCGCGTGATTGCTCTCACATGTGTTGGGATTTAAGCGGAGTGTGATCCGGGATCAGGACCCTGCCTCCACACACGCACTAACACAAACACACATCAAGCCATGCTGGAGAGACTGCAGTCTGCCTTGAAAAGTGTGAAGGACTCTAAACGTAAATATGTATTTATTTTTCTTGATTTCATCCCTTATTTCTTAAACTGATAACCAGTTTGCTGTGATATTTTTGCAGGGAGAATGTTAGTAGTGATGCAGATGTTTTTAATGGCAGAGATACGTAGTGCTTTACAGTATATGATTATTGTGCGATTTAATAGGCTCTATGGCCTGTTAATTTTAACTGCCATGACATGATATCTGCAGTGTGTTTTTGTATGTCTGGGTATAGATATATGTTCATATGTTAAGGAATAGTTTAGACAGTTTGTTAGGGGATAGAAATATCATTCGCTGAGTATCACAACAAGTAAAGTTATTGGAAAGACCACCACCATAATAGAAAAACAAAGTTGTGTGTGTATTTTGTGTATGTAAAAATCTGATGTTTATGTATAGAAACTAATTACACAACAGCAATATATTTGTTTGGTTTTATAGTTGCTTTGTGACGTTGGCTTTTGCTGTCAGAAATCTGTTCTTAAGGCCCAAAGTGTGACTGAAACAGACAGCACTAGACCACAAAATACACACTTATGCACATATTTTTGTGACAGTGGAAAAGCCCACTGCGTTTTCTGCTCTCAGCTTCAAGTATAGCAGTACTGCATTGTAGCTAAATCAATAGCACATCTGCAGAACATCTTCTGTTCATTAACTAGCAAGATAAGTGAGATCCTTGTCTCATTCATGCCGGTTCGTATTCATACATCTGCTTCAGTTGTGACAAAGTAATATATTTTAGACAATCATTGTGGTAACTGAATTCTGAGGCTTGTAATCTTTAATTATGTTTTGCAATTATTGCCTCATAAGCATTTGATGAGTAATGTATTTCTTCGACAGACTGCTTTTTTCCAATTGGTTACAGTTCTAAGTTTGCTGACTCTGTCAGAAATGTTTTGTGTATGTTTCTTAGAAGTCATGCACATGTTCCTCATGTCATGAGTGATTAGATTAGATGAGTATTGAATATCTTGTTTCACTGAAATGCATCAAATTATGAAGGTAATATGAATTGCAAACAACATTTTATGTTGACTAAAGTGGCAGTTATGCCAACATGAACCTGTAGTTATCTACAAAAGCGTTGTTAGTCAGTTATCGGTATTTCTACAGCCATAGCTTTTACATATATATTGTTAAATCCAGTCTGTTGGTGGTACTGGGAAAAATTGCTGCCGCAATGCAACATGGGTTCATAATGAGCATCAGACACACTCTCTATGTCTTTCTCTTGTCCCTCTCAGTCTCTCTCTTGTATTTTAGTATGCAGCGCTGGTCTTCTGAAGTGAACGGTGTTACAGTGCCAGCCAGTGCATTTCAGCAGCTGTGGAGCACTTTTATTATTGAGATGAAGATGTACAAAGACTGCTACTATATTAGAAACTTTCATCGGTGTTACTTAAAGGCCGCCCTGTTTGTATCACTGCACTCCTCTGTGTTTCAGACAGACTGTCAGTCTGTGAAGTGGTTATTTTTCAGTGAAACTTTCTGCAGGTCATATAGTTAGACAGTAGGTGGTGACAAGTGACTGTGTTTATGAGTAAATAAGTCACTTATTCATTCATCTGATTTGTTTGAAAACACTGGTTTATTCAGGAACTAAATAAGTAACTGCTTTATGAGTCACTGAATCATTCACTCAGTTGATTTTTTTTTTTTTCGAAAAGACTAGTTCACTCCAGAATGCAACGCCACTACTGTGTCTTCCATCGGCAACTCAAGAGTTCACTTACTTTTGAATTCGTTTGGGACTGTTTAGGTTGGCAGAGCAATAAATGACAAAGTAACTACTAATATTGCATCTACATTGTGTTTAAAACATTGTGTCTACAGTTGCTCATTGTTAACTTTTTTTGTATTTTTGTGTATTTTTTGAAAATTGGTCTGAATATCAGCAAAGCTGCAATTACCTCATGTCTCATGCCTACAGCCAAATCAATCATTTGATTGACAGAAATCTGTATTGAGCAGAAAGATTCATCAATATTTTTGCTCCATTTTCCTGGAACAATCTAAATTGTGCATATGTATATCTGCTAAAAGTGAATTTTATCAATGGTTTGGAGTGTTTTAACATAAAGATGGCCTAACATGCATGGACTAAAAGTCAGGTCTCTTATGTGAATAAGAAGTATCTTGTGCTGTTCACATGGTTCAGCTTAACTCCATAACTTGCATGCCTGTATGAAGGTGGTCCAGTGTTTTCCAGGATATCAAGACTAATTGTATGTGCCTGTGTCTTAAACTGTGGCCCATTTGTCGGCATTAGTGTAGGAAAGCATATGCCGACAATGCTTCAAACCTAATCTATGAGGATATAGGATGTTTTGTTTTATTTGTGTGCAAAACATTTGTTTACAGTTTTATAGGGTTTATCAAAGCAGATCTCAACAGAGCATCATTCTTAAAGGGATAGTTCACCCAAAATGAAAATTCTGTCACCATCATATTCTTTCAAACCTGTGCAAGTTCTTTCTTCTGTTGAGCACAAGAGATGATATTTTGAAGAATGTTGGTAACCAAATAGTTGTCTGTAGCCACTGACTTCCATAGTATGAACAAAAATACTATGGTCAGTGGTTCTTGTCTGATGAAGAATCACATGGCTCGAAGAATCACATATTTTAATACTTTCTACTGGAGCTATAGAGTGTCTAATTTTGCTTCATTTTGTTACCAATATTCTTCAAAATATATTATGTATGTTTAAACAAAGAAAGAAAATCATGCGGGTTTAGAACAACTTGAGGATGAGTAAATACAGAATACAAAACACAGTTTAATGTCTGGTAAGAAGTATTTATAGTTGGTACATTTTCCCATTTCACTCGCCATTGGCATTAGCATCAAAAAGTACTTTTTGGACTCTGACTGTAATGCAAGTGTGTTTATAGCTGAATGATTTTGTGCTCTGCATGCAGGTTGGGTTTTCTGGGTCTGATGGCCTATATAATGACTGACTCAATAGAACGGCTGCTTCAACTGAAAGAGTAGCAAAGGATGGGGGATGGAGGGATTGAAGAAAGAGATAATGTAAAGAAATGAGAGGAAAAAGACAGGTGACGAGATGAAAGGAAGGAAAGTGAAGGGCACAAGTGTGGGCAATAAGAAGGAGAGGCTAAACAGCTGAAAGATATAAGTTTTAAGAGGTTAAAGGTTGTTAATAATTGATGTACATTGTCTTAACAACAGTGATTCAGAACAAATGTAAATGCGGTCTGCTCTTTATACACACTCACACACAGACGTCAGTTGTCTCATTCAGCACTCAAGTGTTTCCGGAGGCTGAATCTGTATGACTCACACTGGATGCGGCATTGTGTGAAAACTAATGATTTTCAGTGACAGCCGTGATTACGACTCCTCCACTCATTTTGTAACTCCACTCGTCTGTTTTTCTCAGCTTCACACCTTCTCATATTGAAAGGACTTTTATTCTTTGTTATTTATTAATTTAGTGATTTGTCACATAACAGATCCAACAATAAACATTCTTCTGACTGGTCAGACCAGATGTTCAGATGTTTATCTTCTCTATTTCTCAAAAATATATACATTTTAATTTAGAAATATATTTTTATATGTTGCATAAAGTATATTTAATAAGCAGTTTATCAAAGGTAATTTATAATTAAAATTATAATTATAATCATTTTCAACCCACTCAACTGAAAATTCCAAGACTAATCATTCTTTGACCATAAAATAACAGTTCATGATCTAAACAGATTTGTAAGAATAATTATTTAATAAAAAGTAACAGAGGAATCAGGAGTAAGTGCTTCACTCACGGGCAAATTTGTGATGGGAATCCAAGCTCTTTCCTCTTCTTATATTGCCTATTATGGGATTTGAGCCTTTGGGTTTACTGGCCTGGACATTTAACCTCTAAAATGCCTCCCCATCCCCAAAAAGCCAGATCAAAATGACTTAATAAACACGAGCAACCATGATCACAATAAATCTATATATGATCACCCATATCATTAATGTATAAGTCTTAAAGGCACAGTGCACAAAGAGCATCGAAAAAATAGTCATGTAAGATTAAATTACAGCCGCATTTGGTGCATGAAATCTTGAGTAACATTATAATGTGTAGAACGTGGACACTTAACATGAAATCCAGACTGTTAATCAGGCAACATTAAAAGTCAAATGGTACTTGGATAGTCATTAACATTATGGTCTCAGTCAAATCGTGTTTTGAGTAAGAGCAGGATCTGTAAGGCATAACACCTCCTAGGTAGATCTTACACTGGCATCAGCCCAGCCGAGTAATTGAATGTCATGTTAAACCAAGACGCTAATGCTGGTTCTTACAGAATGATATCCCCTCAGGCCGGGAGTATGGAGGCAAATCAAAAGGTTTAGCATGAATTTTTCCCTTTGAGCTAAATCGAGTCAGCATTAAACATCAATGAAGATTTCTGTTTCTCCCCACACTGCTTACAGAGGTTCATCCACAAGAAAAGAAAGAGAGATGTATGTGGGCATGTGAACATTTGTGTCTCCAACAGAGTGTGTGTGAGTTTGATTCTAAGTAGGTCGGCACAGGACAAGTTCCTGTTCTCGTTAATGGCGCACACTAATGGAGACAGGCAGATTGACTTAAAGGACAAAAATGTGGACTCACAAGGTCATTTCCCTAGTGTCTCCACGTGACTTTTGGATTATTATTGCTCTAT
The DNA here is from genome assembly GCA_021397915.2 of Tor tambroides. NCBI lineage: Eukaryota > Metazoa > Chordata > Actinopteri > Cypriniformes > Cyprinidae > Tor > Tor tambroides. Next base: position 2,770 of record JAFVLL020020624.1, on the reverse strand, counting down.
GTGTTCACAGAACATTACCGCTTACTAACTGATTAAAGAAACTTCAAGTTTAAACTCAACAGCTGGTTCAGTTGGAGACCACATTTTGCAGACTGCAGTGGTAACAAATGTTGATGCATCTGTTCAGATACATACAGCACTAGGCTTAGAATGTTGGAAACACTTTTTAATTGGATGATTCAATACTGTTAAGCATCCCAGGATGCACCTCATGAAGGTTGGTTGTTTGAATGTCCAAAGCTATACACAAAACAACTACTTAAAGAAAAGTCAAATTTAAGAAAGGTAAAGACTGTCTGTTTGTCCGTTTGTTGCTAGATACTCCCCATAGGTCTGCTGGCAGTTGTGTTGTTTCATTGTTAATTACTTTTATAAAAAGTAGAAATAGAATTTTTGTTTTGTTTTGTTTGGATTTTATTTTGTCTGCTTTTTTGCTTGTGTAGGATTGGACTGAGAAATAGAAAAAAGTAGAAATAGAAAAAATAAGTTGATGTTTCTATATTTTTTTGTTTTCTTTGGTTTTTGTTCGTGTTGGTTTTCTTTTGTTTTGTTCAGTTAGTTTTTTTTTGTAAATCAAGGCTCATTTTTCTTGTGTACATCATAATGTATAAAGCATATAAAATTAGTTAAGATTTCACTAAAAGCATGTCAGAGATTTATTGCTTTGAAAACAATAGCAGCTTAAAACATAAAAACAGTTATCAGTACTGGTCAAATGTATACAGTAGTATTGCTTTCAATATTTGATGGCATGTATTTCACGTGAATTGGAAGCTAGTCAGATTTCTGGGAACCTTAATGAAGACATTTCAAGTAAACGGTTACAATGACATTTTAAAGTCTTTTTTCTGCAGAATGTTTCATTTCTGTATTTCGGCTCCAGTTATTACAGATGTCTGTAATCTCTTATCTGTCTGTAATCCCTGACATCATATCAGCACCTTTAATGGACTGATGACTGTAAGGATTTGTGTTAAATCTGCATTGATATTCTGCCTGCGCGCTGCGTCACAGGTTTCTGTAGGTGACATTCAGTGAGAGGATCTGCAGCAGCTCCAGAATCTCTGATTCAGCCATGTATTAATGATAGATGCCTTTAAAAGCCACCCCGGAAAGAGTTTGACATTGAGCAAGAGAGAGAATGTAACTTTTTTTCCAGCCACACTGATGAATAATTTCCTTCTATCTTTCTCTCACAATCTTTTTCTCTCTGTCCCATTTGAATCCCTCCCACTTTACTCTTTCCACCCTCCATCCATCATCTCTCCCGTTCCTCTCCAGAGGGAGAAATCTCCAAAGAGGTTTCTTTATCTGCTTTGCCTTAGATAATCCATCTTTATTCCTAACTGTGTGTGTTTTTGTGCAAGTATTTGGTAACTGTTCGCTGTATGCTTAGGGGTTGTTTATTTAAAGGATTCAATGTGATTTTATCTGCTCTTTCTTTTTTCTTTTAGTCTGTCTCATATATATTCAGTGAGAGGACAGTGTATCTGAGATATAATTATTGACTTTCTGATAAAAAAAAACTACCAAGTGGTACCCTAGCAACACATAACAACACACTACCAACCGCTCTTGGATCGCAATACACTGTAGTATTGCTGTGGCAAGTTTTGTGCAATCAACACTCAGAATGTTAAATGAATGCCATTTATCTCTTTGTTCTGCAGCAGTGTCTCTGCTGCCTCACAGGTTTGTGACGGTACGCAGAGGCAGCCCAGCGGCACGCAGCGGTCAGATCAGGCCTGGAGATCGTCTGGAGGCGGTGGATGGGAGATCAGTGGTGAATTTACCTCATAGAGAGCTGGCACAGATCCTGAGGAGAGCTGGAAACACACTCCGCTTGACCATCGTACCTCGTGCCAGTGCTCGTAAGTAGATTATTACATACACCTGATCAGGGGTGCGTTTCCCAAAAGCATCGTTAGCTAACTATGGTGGTAAGTCCCATTGAACTCTATTGGTAACGACGGAACTTGAACTTGAAATTAGCCTTGATTAGCAGCAATTCAGCAGCAGCGTAGCAGATCTATTACGCCAAGACCAAATACATTAACATTGTCATATCCATCACCATGCTAAACTCTTCCGAGAGTTGTCATGATTGAACTAAAGTTATCCATTTTTATCTATTTTTAATGTACATCATAATATTTCACTGGAAGCTTGTAAAGGATTTTAAGATTTTTAATAACAGTCAACATGCTGTTTAGTGGCATTAAATATAAAAATGATACATCAGTATGGGCTGATCCTTTTTAAATATTTTTTTACTTGTTTTTAAATGAGCCATAGATAACATTATAGCAAAAACGTATACCTAATATGTTTTCTCATCAGATTCCTCAGAGCGTGCAGAAAATGACACTGATTATAAGAACAGGAAAGCTCACAGGTCAAAACCAAAGGTGAGCAATACCTTCACCCTACAATGCCTATACATAATCTTTGTGGCAAAATAATGATAAAGAATAACTCTTTTCCTCTTTTCTTTTTTTTCCCCCACTATGAAACACAAAGCAGGACGCCACGCGGTACTACAGTGTGGAACTGGAGAGGGGGCCCACTGGATTCGGCTTCAGTCTGAGAGGAGGGAGTGAATATAACATGGGCCTCTATGTGCTGGGACTGATGGAGGGAGGGCCGGCCTCACGCAGCCACAAAATACAAGTGTGTGTAACGAGTCCACTGAAGGCGAGCGTAGTATGAACCCAAGTGCAGTTTATTTACAAACGTGACATCCAAAATCCAAACATAATCCAAACGAAGA
>JAFVLL020020623.1:0-50247 GCA_021397915.2 Tor tambroides | reverse complement strand
GTTCTTGACAAGGGTAAAACAGTCAAATGGATTTGAAAAATAGTAAGTAATAAACTAGGAAGGCATGGTAAAATGTTTTAATGTAACCTTGATAACCTTGAAAAACAAACAAACAAACAAAAACCTGGTATGTGTCAACCACTAACCAGTAAGTTGTTGCTAATACTGTAACTAAAAATAATGCAAAGAGGAATAACAGAGTGAATAACTGCTTAAATTCTGGTCTGTTGTACACTATACTAATAGCTTCAGAAGATTTGGAATTCTTCAGAATAAAAAACATTTTTTTTTTTTTTTTTTTTTTTAAATAACAGCATACTGGGTTGGAAACATAGGGTAAGTAAATAGTGACACAATTTTCAGTTTAGGTGAACTGTTCTTTAACAAGGCCCTTCATAACATTATTTTACTACATTTTACAAGTCGACACAATAAAAGCTCCTTGAAATTGGATTAAAAAGAAAGGCTTTTACAGAAATCCACAGCAATCTGAAAGCAGTGGTGGAGGGTGGTGCATTAAAAATGCATTGCAATAATGAAGCACAGAAGCGGCAGTTTCTAAATGTAAAGAGGGATCTCTCGGGCAGTGGTTTGCTGCAGAGGGAGAGCACGCTGTCTCATCCTGTTAACCTTGCCTGAGTCCTGAAGAGCACTCTATTTTTGAAGCACTCGGAGGCCTCTCTTTGTGTGTGTGTGTGTGTGTGTGTGTGTGTGTGTGTGTGTATGTAGATGTGTTAACATGCCTCTTGCACTGCTGTCTCCGCCATTCCACCTGCAGTCAAGAACACACAGTCACATGTTACTGCCAAACCCCCACCCGTCTCCTCTCTGACCACTGCAGCCTCTCTTGTTCAAGGGCCCTGTAGGGATTGTTCCAGGGATGCTTTCCGAGTCTGTGGCCTGGGGCCAACTGATGTTAGCTGGAAGTATCACATTTGAGGTTCCAAGTTCATTTGCTGAGGGCTTATATAGTGTTTGGCTACAGTATGTTGATAGTGTGGTTTATTAAGGGTCATGTCTTGTTCTCAGGCTTATATGGTACTCATAGACCATTTTTTGAAGCCATGAGACCTGACTGAATTAACACACCCCATTAAATCAAAATTAGATTTTTAGGGCTTTTAGTCCATATCTGGTAACTTTGTAGTATTCTGTACGTACTAATGTGTATGTTAAAGAAAGTAGTAAATTCTGACAACATTCTGACAAATTTTTAGTAGAAAGTTTACAGAGACCAAAAATAGTAAACAAAAATATAATTTCTTATATTCCTTTCTAATAACATTTTGTTTATAATATATATCATTACTCACAGCTGTGATGTAAACAGAAATACACCAACACAAGACAGGAAACTGTTACACACACACACACACACACACGCACACACACACACACACACACACACACACACACAGACAGACATTCTCTCCTGATTATTCATTGTACCCCAAAGCTGAATTCATAAAATAGTCACAGTTGGATCAGGGTATACTTGTTCTGAAAAGAGTAGACAAGTTATGTAACATTGAATTGAAAATATGTGGAAATATGCATTTAAATGTATATTGTATTTATGTAAATTCATAGAAAAAAAGTGTGCAAAATGCAGTTTTATGCTATAATGTTGTAGTGTGTAGTGTGGTTTTGTTTGTCAGTGTGTAAAAAAGGTAGTGAACATATTGTGACTTGGCCTATAGCAGGTAGGACAGACTGAGCAGTGCTGTTCATAACATAAGTTAAAATCTGGGACCGGATTCTTAAAACAAAACAAAAAAAATCCTTATGAATGAAATCTTTCTTAAATGCTTCTCATTTCCTAACTAAAGAGTAAAGTTAAGAATAACACTTCTTAAAAAAAAATAAAAATTAAAAAAAATCTTAAAAGTCTTATCTTTTTGCTAAAGGTGTTTGTTTTGCTAAAGACTAAAACTTGAGTAGAATTTTAGTTCCTTGAAAAATCATTGCAAATAACCCGTTAAACTTGTCTTGAACCCTCAAAGGTAAGATGTTTAATCAATGTATTGGGTTGTTTTGAATATTATTTTATGACATATACCATATAATACCTGTTAGTATTTGTGCACTACTAGGGATGTGCACGAGTATTATAAAGTGGCACCAGTGATCGATTATCTGGCCCCTGGATCACAAAATTTCTCTACAGTGTGTCTGTGCAATAAAGAAAAGCACACATATATAGATAAATATGTTTTGCTTTTGTACTTAGAGTCCACTTTTTGTGACATTTTTTCAGGCTATTCAGGCTGATTGACTGCAATATTTCTAAACGGCTTTACTACCATAATAAAAGAAGGGGATCAGGGGGAGAAAAAAATAATCTACATCATTTGAGCATTCTGGAGGCGACTTGGCAAGCACCATTGTAGCTTTCTTTGTTTTTACAAACAGTGTGATGAGTTAAAATTATTTTCTGTGGTAATTGACAGCAAGCCACAGATGCTGTTTATATGTTTTATTTAACCCAGAATGTTCCTTTAAAATAAATACTAAAGTTAGCAGAAATTAATTAATGGATCAGTTAAGTTTTGAGCATTAATAATTCCAGTGCGCCTAGTTTGCTGTCAATAGTTATTACGTTGTATTTAACCAGGAGCATTCCTTTAACTGATTTAACATGAAAAATATATTCAATAAATAAAATATATTTAACTAATCACAACAACATGCTGGGAAATTGCCTTCCCCAGGTAATATAGATATGTTTATTTGTTATCAGATTAGATTTGTGCAGTTCTTTATTACTTTGCTCTGATAGCAAATAAGGGCATCAAATGAGTGTAATATTAATGAACAGCATACACTGAACACTACAACCTCGTAAATTATAAATTTAATTAGTCGATTAGGCCATGGAAATATGCAAATTTCAGCCTTAACTGCTTTATTATCGTTGAGAATTCATTTTAAATTTATTATTGGACATATTTGAAAAGTGATGCATTTGGAATAGCTTGAAGAGGGAACTTAAGGTAAACTTAAAAAAAATGTTCTCATTTTCTAAATAAAAATAGACCTTGTCTCTCTCTCTGTCTTCCACACAGACACACACACACACTCCTGTGTAAGAGGAGAGGTGTGAGCATTCGTCTTCTCCTCAGGCTGACAAACACCTTCATTGTGACACTGATCTTAGCAGACATCCACACTGACACTGCAAAGTTTCATCTCTTCCTCTCTGTCTCCTTCCCTCCTTTCTTTGCAATCCCTCGTATTATTCGGATTTATTATTCTGCTTTAGCACATATCATTAGGAGACCATGTGTGCTGTTGTTTACTATTAAAGGAGCCCGTTTTTAATAACTGTACCTTAAACTTTATTACCACTATAGTTTACTTTAAGTGGCTATCATTCATATTTAATTCACATTGCTAAGAATGAGTTGTACCTGTTGGTTTTGTGTGTTTATTTTCATGTTTTGTCTACATTGTTGTGTACGTTGTTTTAGTTCTTGACTCACTAAAACAATTATGCAAATCAGATAACAGACCCAAAATAGAATGTTGAATGGAGTTTGCATGGTGCAATTCCCATCTTGCAGGGCTGGAATTTAGAAACTGAAGATTTTAAAACATAAAATATAAAGTGGTTAATTAGTGGTTAGTGAATAAGACTTTGCTTGAAAAACCATACCCCATTGGTGCATTTTTTTCTGAGATTTAAATTCAAAAAACAGCTTTTTGCTATTTTTATGTTAAGACTTGTGTATTTAGCTACTGTAAGTTACTAACGTTCATGTGCTGGCATAAGTCACAGCGCAGATGAACGACGATAGATTTTAGCCTAGTGGTTGGCCGATATATTGTTAAGGCATATATTGATATTTTGATATTTGAAGAACTCCAGCGCCTGAGTGTATACATAATGAATATTTATTCTCCATTTTTAGTTACTAATTTTTTTCAAATCGATTAATTTACAAATTATTTAATTCTAATTATTATAGTGATATTGTCAATTAAATTTAATTGCAGAAATTGCCATCTTGTGTTATTTGCTATATTTAAATTAAACAGTGTAATGCCAATTGCCAATATAAAGTAGATACAAAGCCAGTTACTTTGTCTAAATATTAAAAAAAGTCAGTTAAAATCAGTTAAATTAATTATACACTAACTCACTAATACACAAAAAGACAGTGGCTACATCTGAAATCGCATGATTTGCTACTGTATAGCAGTCATATAGTATGTAAAAAAGATTACTATGCTTGAACTCACAGTAATCATAAAACAGTAGGCAAAATATGCGGATAACTTTAAGAGGCCATGGTAGATGATTTGTGAATGGCAGTGAAGCAATGCAATTGTCGCTGGTAGGTCACATGGTGGTGACCTTTGTAGTGTATAGGATGAAATTCATACTACACACTAGCACTACACCCATTCATACTATATAATGTATGGTTGCGAAGTAATTATTAGTAACTGACTACATGTAATCTGGATTAAGTAATCACAGTCCAAAAATGAAGTACTTGTAATTAGATTATATTGTTTAAACATGCTCATAATCAGATTACAGTTACTATTTTATGGATTACAAAATTATATATTATTCACACAATGACAGAAAATTATTCATAATTTATTGATTCAGTCTAACCCTTTTTTCCTTTTAAATTTATACAGTTTGAGAAACCCTGCTGTAATGTAAAGTTTAATCCATTTCATAATGTTGATAACAAAGAATGGGATATATTTTCGTTTCCCTTTTTTTATAATCAGTATGGTACACAATAACTCCATTCAAGCCTAAACAGGTTAGGTCAAAAGTAATCTAAAAGTAATAAAAACAATTAGCCAGAATACATTACCTAATATGTGTAATCTAGATTATTTTACTAACTACAGTTTTCATCACGTAATTTGTAGTCAGTAATGAACTACAATTTGGAAGTTATCTACCCAGCAATGCTCAGAGAGTATACAATTTCGGATGCAGCAGTGACTTTTTGGCACATACTAGCATAATGTTGTAACCAACATAAAGGACCACTGGAAAACCCCACTATTAATGCATGGACTGACAGTCTGGCTGAAACACCTCAAACAAAGACAAGTGGTGTGATGCAAAAAGTCCCAGTGGCACTGGACTAAATATAAGCACTCTTGGAACAGGTATCTGATAATCAGATTCAAGGATTGGAACTGATATATAAGCAAATGTATCATATATTAAGGTTCTTTAGATTGTTTTGTTTTGTTTTTTTGGAGAACAAGACAAAACGGTCCCACTTTATATTAGGTGGCCTTAACTACTATGTACTTACATTGAAATTAATCATTTGATACAATGCACTTATTGTGTACATACATGTTTTTACATTGTACTTATATATTTAAAAATACCTATATGTAATTACATCTGTAATTAATTTCTGTAATTACATTTATAATTACACTGTTGACCCATCCCTTACACCTTAACCCACCCTTAAACCTACCCATACCACCAAACCTGTCCCTAACCTTAAACATACCCCACCTCAATAGCAGCAAAAGTGATTTGAAATACAATATGACCATAATAAGTACATTGTACTTACATCAAAAAATAAGTACATAGCAGTTAAGGCCACCTAATATAAAGTGTGACTGACAAAACTATTATTAAAAAGTGTTAGTTTGCACACAAAAAGTATTCTCGTAGCTTTGTAAAATTATGGTTGAACCACTGATGTCACATGGACTATTTTACCGATGTCCTTGCTACGTTTCTGGACCTGGGAACATTGTAGTTGCATTGCTGTCTACGGTCAGAGAGCTCAGATTTGATCAAAAATATCTTAATTTGTGTTCTGAAGATGAATGAAGGTCTTACAGGTTTGGAACGACATGAGGGTGAGTAATTAATCACAGAATTTTCATTTTTGGGTGAACTTACTCTTTAAGAATTTGTCTTGGTGGACAGAAGTGGGAGCTTTGTGTTGTGACCATTATGTCTGCATAGAATATCAAACTCTTTTATTTTAGAAGAGCAAAACAAATACTGTTTTCCATGATATGACCCCTTTAAGTCATCGTATTTCATAAAATAAAAAAAAATAATAAAAATACAAATTCTAGACCAGTAGTCTAGAATAATGAAATCCAGCTAACAGCTCAATATTTGGATGCTCATTTATCTTCTCTCCACTGTTCAGGTGGAGCGCATGAATAATAGTTTAAAAGACGACCCTTTATTCTAGGGTGACGAATGCGGTAAGATCAGTGCAGTAGAGAGGGAGCTGTAAAGCAGAGCTTCTTATTTGAATCAAGGGCAGAGATGCAGTTATCTGGAATGAAAAATGCAAAGACCAGCACATTTGCAAACAAAAAGCCTCATCTTCATTCACTGCCGTTTGGCTTTTGTTCCATATGTCATCTACTCACAAAAACTCTACACGACGCTAAAAGTGAACAAAGAAGAATAATGAAGCTGGTATCTACAATGTTATCAGCTCAATTGTAGGCAGTTGTCAGTGAGGGTTTAGAGAATAAATCTTTTAATGTTTTTTTTTTTTTTAAACCTCATGCAGAAGATTGAACTTTAAAAGAATAATTCAAACTATTGAAAATTTCGCAATCATTTACTCACCATCAAACCCTAATGACGAAGAACAGATCATCTTGTCCTGCAACTGCAACTTTCAAATATAATTTAACAGTTATGGATATTTTTGTGTCATATCAGCTTAGTTTGATGTAACATTTGGTGCAATGTGTTTTGAGTTTTTTAGGGTACATTTACATGTACTAAATTCAGTGTACTAATATTTATTTAAATATTTATTTATTTATTTTTGCATATAGACATAGTCAAAACGATCCCTGTTCACACAGTTCTGCAAAACAACTATAAACACTGTATTTTGCATGCTAGGCCAGTAGTTGGCAATGTCACTACACACTTGAACACAGACACATTCTTCAAGTACTCAAGCGAAGATCATTCTTTTATAATCACTAGAGCAGTCAATTCAAGATCAGCATGATCTATCATTGATTTGATTTCTGCATTTTCACCAAAAATCCTCTTATATACAGTACAACCCGAATTCCGGAAATGTTGGGACGTTTTTTAAATTTGAATAAAATGAAAACTAAAAGACTTTCAAATCACATGAGCCAATATTGTATTCACAATAGAACATAGAGAACATAACAAATGTTTAAATGGAGAAATTTTACAGTTTTATCCACTAAATGAGCTCATTTCAAATTTGATGCCTGACACAGGTCTCAAAAAAGTTGGCACGGGAGCAACAAAGGGCTGAAAAGGCAAGAAATTTTGAAGAAAAAAAAAAGCTGGGAGAATATCTAACAACTAATTAAGTTAACTGACATCAGGTCTGTAACATGATTAGCTATAAAAGGGATGTCTTAGAGAGGCAGAGTCTCTCAGAAGTAAAGATGGGCAGAGGCTCTCCAGTCTGTGAAAGAATGCTTAGAAAGATTGTGGAGTACTTTAAAAACAACGTTCCTCGACATCAAATTGCAAAGGCTTTGCAATTCCCATCATCTGCATAGCGTAACATCATCAAAAGATTCAGAGAAACTGGAGAAATCTCTGTGCGTAAGGGACAAGGCCGAAGACCTTTGTTGGATGCCCGTGGTCTTCGGGCCCTCAGACAACACTGCATCACTCATCGGCATGATTCTGTCATTGACATTACTAAATGGGCCCAGGAATACTTCCAGAAACCACTGTCGGTAAACACAATGCGCCGTGCCATCTGCAGATGCCAACTAAAGCTCTATCATGCAAAAAGGAAGCCATATGTGAACATGGTCCAGAAGCGCCGTTGTGTCCTGTGGACCAAGGCTCATTTAAAATGGACTGTTTCAAAGTGGAAAGGTGTTCTATGGTCAGTCGAGTCCAAATTTGACATTCTTGATGGAAATCACGGATGCCGTGTCCTCCGGGCTAAAGAGGAGGGAGACCTTCCAGTGTGTTATCAGCATTCAGTTCAAAAGCCAGCATCTCTGATGGTATGGGGGTGCATAAGTGCATACGGTAGGGGCAGCTTGCATGTTTTGGAAGACACTATGAATGCTGAAAGGTTTATAAAGGTTTTAAAGCAACATATGCTCCCCTCCAGACGACGTCTATTTCAGGGAAGGCCTTGTGTATTTCAGCAGGACAATGCAAAACCACATACTGCAGCTACTACAACAGCATGGCTTCATAGTAGAAGAGTCCGGGTGCTGAATTGGCCGGCCTGCAGTCCAGATCTTTCACCTATAGAGAACATTTGGCACATCATTAAACGAAAAATATGTCAAAAATGACCACGAACTCTTCAGCAGCTGGAAATCTATATCAGGCAAGAATGGGACCAAATTTCAACACCAAAACTCCAGAAACTCATAACCTCGATGCCCAGACGTCTTCAGACTGTTTTGAAAAGAAGAGGAGAGGCTACACCATGGTAAACATGCCCCCGTCCCAACTATTTTGAGACCTGTAGCAGGCATCAAATTTGAAATGAGCTCATTTTGTGCATAAAATTGTAAAATTTCTCAGTTTAAACTTTTGTTGTGTTATCTATGTTCTATTGTGAATAATATATTGGCTCATGTGATTTGAAATTTGTTTAGTTTTCATTTTATTTAAATATAAAAAAATGTTCCAACATTTCTGGAATTTGGGTTGTATAATCAATGACACCGTTTACACTGCTCAACGAGTCTCTTAATTACATCATGTTTTCACTGTTAGTGATGATGTGAGTATTTGTGAGATTTCAGAAATTGCGATTTGATATGGAGATCATTGCATTGTGTGCTCAGTGGATGTGACTAGAGTGCAGGGCTACAGCCTTTGATGCAACAGAAGTAGTTCTAAATATAAAGCTATAATCTACACTTTTCACAATTAGTCAATTTTGGGGGCTATAATAGTAAAAATGAAGTGAATTTTTTTGGAAAAGTTGCACATGTAATGCTTATTTCATATGCAAATATACATTTACACTGAAGTCTCACTAAGTGTTCAAATCAGGGGGCTAAATTCAAGGTAGAAAGCTATCTTTCAATTTCTATCTAAATTATGACAAGATAGATAGATAGATAGATAGATAGATAGATAGATAGATAGATAGATAGATAGATAGATAGATAGATAGAGCAAACAGAGAATGTTTGGAAAACATTTCTTGTTCACTTGGAAGCCTTTTCAAATAATCATGAAAACAGAACAGCTTGTGTTTAATTTGTCTGTGAGGCATTTCATGTGGAAAAAAGTGTCTTTCCACTGTGGTGCAGAAGGTGTTTTCACAGACCTTAATCGTGACACACCACGAATCGCACGCTCTGTGTTTGATAGTTGATTCTTGTGCACAGCAGACATTCGGTGTCAACCGTCATGACACTGGCAAAGTGTAAGGTGGCTCCAATGGGTGCATTGCACATTCTCTATCAGTTTTTTTTTTCTTTTTTTCATATCTGCCAAGGAATGCAAATGTTCTAGAACTTAGCGGATCCAGTTATTATGAAAATCATTTGGTTCCAGTTTTCTATAAATTGATGGAGTTCTGGTTAAGAGCTGGTTAATAACCCTAATGGTCCCAGTTATTATCAAAGGTTTGTAATAATCTTTGAAATGAACAGTTATTGGATATCTGAGTGTTGTGCAAAGAACAAGAATTTAAACTGTCAGGGCAGCATAAGGCTGGCTCTTTATTATTGAATGAAAACTTTAGACTTGCTACTTTTTCATTTATTTCGGATTTCATTTCAGACTTCATTTGAAGGCTGTCATCTATAATAGCAGGCAATTTATAATCAAGATTTGGTCTAAAAAAAACAGTGGACGTAAAAATATTGATATAATGTTATATTGTAACTAAAATTAGTCATTGTACATTTTTGTACATTACAGTTTTTTTTTCTTAGATTATTAAAATGTAGTTGTTTACATTTGTCGATAGGAATAAGGGATCTAAAATATATCTATAAAATGGTAAAAATGTAACTAAATAAATGTATTTATGATATAAAGCATCCATAAATATTTTAGTTGTAAATCCATAATACTGCTTACCTTGTAGATGTTGTCTGTATATTCTGTATATTGAAGTTTCAGCATCTACTCAAACATACACAAAACACACTGTTATGGATGTTATTGATGTTAGTACATCATTGCAGTCATTGGAGGTAAATGATGGCAAATCATGTGGGCCAGAGCTGTTCTAGAAGCTGAGAGATTTGGCCACTGCACACTGATAGTAACCGGTTCCAGCCAGCGAGCGTCTGTTAGGGAGAAATGCAGACTGAAGCAAATATCATCAGAGTGGGTTTGTTGCGTAAATGTACGCAGGGATATCTGAGCTTTGCGTTATTTGTTTGATGCTTGCAGAAAGTGGATGTTAAAGCGTAGCTCTCTAATCCATATGTGTAAAATCGAGTCTTAAACAAACACGTGTGTCACCAGCTGCATTAAAAAAGAGAAGAGGAGGACAGAGATAATGAGTGAATTCTTCTTATCTGTACTTGCTGTAGAAAAGAAATATCCTAGCTCAGTGTGTAGCCTTAAGGATCACTAAAATACACACACTTAACTAGCATGCTAAAAAATATATCCATACACTCATATTGTTTTCATTTTAAAGCTAATCCTACTCCTTCAGTAATGTTTTACATTTTATTTTATAATTTTATTCAATTACAATGTAGTAAAGCAAGTAGAATAAATGAACAAAGCCAATTCAACAAATGTGAATTAAAAAGAAAAATGAATGAATAAAATGATTGCTTTTATACTGAACTTGATGTTTTCTATTCCCTAATCTAACCCTCTTATAAATCTTTTTGTGTTTTTACTATTTTATTATGCTGTTTTTCTCCGTGGCCCAGTTGACCGCTCTCCACAATGTGGGTAATGTCAGGTTTTACTATTATTGTAAGGACAGTTGGTCAAAACCTGACCCACACACATACACGTTCCTCCACATGGCTGAGGAAATGTGGCTTTCAGCAAGCGGTCATGTGGGAAATTGACAAAGCTCCGGAGCAGAATGTAAAGAGAGAGAGAGAGAGAGAGAGAGAGAGAGATGTACATGGCAGGGTTATGGTAACAGACCTTGTATTAGGATTTTTTCTCATACCTGCACACTCTCTCTCACTAAAATCTGCCTTCAGTCAATCTCTCTCTCTCCACCAGCAGTGCTGAAAGTATCCGAAGCCTCTGGGCAGTCCTCTTCTGCCCTCTACTGTTCACAGCCCAAACTGCCAGTGTGTTTTTTTAAAAGCAGGACGACATTTTAAATCACAGTCCTAGTGTAGTCTTAGGGTACATTCCATGTGACTGGTTTGACTCATGGATGTTTACAGAACTGTTTGTGTTTGTAAAATTGTTATTTGAATGCTTTAGAGAAGCATTTAGGAAGAGCAGTCAACCTCTGGATGGATGGATGAGCAGGGTGACTGTACAGTAGATCTCCCTTTGGCTCTGTAAAGCCCTGGATGTGTGTCACATGACCTGGATTGCATGCAGATTACATTGCCAGCCATTAATCAGTTCATGTTTGTTTTTCTTTTATACATATATATATATATATATATATATATATTTTTTTTTTTTTTTTTTTTTTCATTTTATAATTTTTATTTATTTCAAAGTGTTTTTAATGTGTACACTTTTTTATTTATTTTATTTATTTTTCATTATTTTGTTTTTGCATTCTATTCTATGATTGTTTATGTATTTTGGACTTTTATGTATTTTTTTTCCAAATATAATATTGAATATAATATTGTTAAATATAACATTGTGTGCTACTCAAAAATGAGCTTAATAATATATCAGTATTATGTAGTATAATATTATTTTCTATATATATTTTTAAAATTTATTTACATGTTTTTACTTTAAATTTAAATAATTTTACTTTGAACATTTTATTTACATCTGTTTTGGTTATGGATTTTGATACTCATCTCTTGTTGGAATTCTCCCCTGTCACAGAGGAGACTGTCTTTGTGTAACCTGTTAACACAGATTGTGCTCTATACAGTGGAACTGGTAGGCAGTGATCATTGTAGCTCATACTTATACACCCCCCACCCCCCCATCGTCATTGGCAATTTGGCTGGTAATTATGTAAAGTGCTGCTGACTTCCATTTCCAACAAGCCCCTGAAAACGCACATCTCCTCATTACCATTCAAAATGAGCACTGGAGCTGTTGATATCTCCCCAAAACACATCCAGCTGTGCTGTGCAATATTTGTGTGTGCGTGTTTGAGTAGCACGCATACACCAGTGGCACACACTTCAGTATGGTGTGGAAGACATAGCATCCTGGAAACAGTGTCTGCTCAGTTTGCTTTGAGAAAGACTGTTTTAGATCAGAACGAGAGAGCTAGTAGTTCAAGACAGGGGGTTAATATGCTCTTCATTAATGCTTAAGAGCTCCCTTAACACCCAGCAGGTGTGTATAACAGCGTCAGCAGGGATGCTAGTTTTCTAATATGTGATGAATTGATCATTATATTTGTGAATTAATGCATGCTAATAGAGTTGCTTGAACACAACCCTGTTGTTCTCAGAGTGCTTTAACATGAACAGAGTCAATATCACTATATGTAAAGGATACTGATTGTTCTTTAACTGTCATTTTGGAGATCAAATAAAAAGGACAATTTTCAGAACTAACTTAAGATATGAATAACCCTAAATATGTATTCTTGGTTACAATTTAATTCATGATATAATTTAATACAACTTGTTGTAATATCAATATTAATACAACATGTACTTTTTTTGGATGAACTTTCTAAGTTGTATACAACCTGAACTATTCCTGAACTATTTCAGCTCATAACTACAAAATATTGAACACTTTTACCCTAAAGTAAGAATGTTTTAATAGTGACAATGTCATATTCCTGTCCTTGTTGTGCCTCCAGCCTGACTGATGATGTTTAAGGTGTCCTATCACATATTACATGACAGCTGTACATGCATGTAATGCACATTATTTTCCACACAATGACTCGTGCGTTAAATGCAGACTCCTCCATCATTACACAAAGGCAGTCAGCTCCTCTTTCAGCCAAAGGCACATTCTTATTTCTTCACCACTAAAACTCGAGGCAGGTATTTCACGGCTGGTTGCCTTTTTTAATCCATTTTCCCAGAATCCCCTCTCAGCTCTGTGCTGTAGCGTTTTGGCCTGTTATGGGGCTGAAAATGAGAGACTTTGTTAGAAATGTTCCTTGTGTGTGACCTCTGTGGTCAGATGAGGAACTTGCTGTGATAGATGGAGCAGATGGCTCCAAATAAATAAATAAAAAAGATTAGAAAAAAGATTACAGGTGACAGTGTTGCATTAAGATATCTGTAGCATGTTATAAGAAGAATTAAGGAGAACATTTAAAATGATACAATGCATTTATTCCACTATAGCACTAGTAAAGGACGATTTGAGGACTTTGCTCTGTGCGTGTGTTTAGGAGTGTATGTTTGAAGGGATTTATATGCTGCAAGGCGTAAGAATAAGAATTATTTTTACTTATGTCACATTAAAAGAATTTATGCATATGTGAGATGATTGTTTTTTTTAACATTGTGTGTTTTATTCATCAAAAATGATTTATTCAGCCCTTTAATAATTTATTTTAAAGGGGTCATATGTTTTAGACTTTTTTTTATGTTATTATTTAATGTCCTAATTTTATTTTTTCATAAGAATTTTCCACCCACTTTTGATCTGTAAATTGTATTCTGTCTGTACTCTTTATTCTGGCCTATTTTCATTCAAACATAACTAAATATGTATATTTTGTAATATGTGTTGCTTGTTCTTAAAATGCATAATAGCCACTAAACACAAATTCTAATGTAACTAAATAGCATGAAACACATTCATAAGCCTGTTTTCTTATCAAAACTTTTCACATCCAGTTGGCGTGAACAACAAATCATTGGAGTTTTTGAATATCGATATTTTGAACTCATTGTGAAGGGCTTCATAAAAACAAGTTGATTTGTTTAAAACAGTAAACACAGTTGAATTGACTTAGTGTTATTTTTTTTATGCATTTCGTGTGTCTGTTTTCTCCACAGAGGCATCTGTCCTAAGCTATGATGGCAGTATGTATATGAAGGTGGTGATGCCGACAGTAATACATACAGAGGCAGAGGATGTGTCTCTGCGGTTTATGTCCCAGCGTGCATTTGGCCTGTTGATGGCTGCCACATCACGTGAGTCCGCAGACACACTACGACTAGAGCTGGACAGCGGCCGTGTCAAACTGATCGTCAATTTAGGTATCGTATACTGCCATATTTATCTCTCCGTCCCTATCTCTCTTCCTCGGTCGTCTTCGGTTATTTCTTATATTTGCAAGTTACTGGATGCTATCATCTCTCTAACACTACAACTAAATTGTTTTTGTTTTGTTGATCTGCATGGATTGCTCCTGTTTGTTTTTTCGTTCTCTTGCTTTGTCTGCGGGTGATGTGGACAGACGAGCTCTCTCATCATTGTCTCACGTAACCTCTGACCTCATGATCGAAGCAACACATCTGCGCCAGTCATTCTCATACATGCTCATTGATTTACTTACATTGAAGGAACATAGTTATTTATTTGAATTTTTAAAATGTTATTAAATGAAAACAGCTTTTATATTAGGGTTGGGTGATACAGCTTAATATTATCTATCATTAGCATATCTATCGATCTATCTATCTATCTATCTATCTATCTATCTGTCTGTCTGTCTGTCTGTCTGTCTTTTGGTCTGTCTTAGTTTCTTTCTTGTATGTCTTGTCAATAATAATCAAGTTGCATTTGCAGTTTTTCTCAATCGCTTTGGTGCATTTCTCAGATCAGAAATGAAATTTTCAAAACTACTTGTTCAACCTCTACATCATCTAGTCACTTGTGCACATCATAAAAGCAGTTTCTCATTCTTTTAAACAAATTGCGATTGCTTTGGTACATTCATGGAACTGACTATGTACATTTGTCTGCGGTTTCCTACATTTTCAGTTGCTAATATCATGTTGCTCAAAATGTATTAGATAGTTCTCTGTGCTGTAGTCTTTCCCCTCAAAACATCTAGTCATTAGTTCATTGTGTAAGTCATTAGATGCAAAATGGTTGATCTAGTTGTCATAAACTGTCAAGCATATTTTCTACACATTTCTATTAGACTTTTTGTAAATTTGCCATGAATTGTGCAAGTGAATCTTGACTTTCACTAATAAAGAGAATATAGATCAACCAGTTATATACCAGTTCTCTGAAATAGCTCAAAAGTGCATCTCATGAACCTTCAATTGGAAAGCATATATAGACAGAGGATAACACAAAAGTTACAAATTCTGACAATGGATGAACATCCAGAAAACAATCAGGGTCAACAGACGAGAAGAAGAAGAGGAGTAAGGATGCATGGAGGTGTACAGAGGCGCATATCAGATGAAATAAGGGCCACTATTGTGGACCGTGTTGTCAATCATGGCCTTACAATGACTGAAGGGTACAGCTAAATATTGGGAGATCGACAATATCCTCAATAATTCAAACTTTTCAAAACAGTCTCTTTCAATCAATATCCCACATACAGTAATGTTTAAATTTGTACTTTTGAAAGGATATATGGCATACATAAGAAGTGCAGCCTTCTGCATTTCAGTACAGTAACTGTCATCCAAACTGTTGCCATAGTTTACGTCAGATAATACTAACAGAGTGCATATTGACAACATGACTAAGCATTTTGTTGTGAACAAACAGTATCTTGTTTGTGAACAATGACACAAGGACTTTTCATTCTGATGGCACTGATAAGTTCATTGACATAAATACTTACTTTTGAGAGATGAACTAAAGATTTTGAGTAAGTTACAGGCTTTTGCAGGTAATCTATTGTGTGGTGCTGTTTGTACGAATTGTTTTGAGAAATGCACATACTTCTTTGCAAATATTAAGAATGATTCGAGAAATGCACCAAAGCGACTGAGAAAAACTGTAATACGATTTCTCCAACAAAACAAGAAACAGTTTTACACCATTCTAACAATACTTGGTAATAAACAACATTTACCTACATACAGTGGGGTTCAGACGTCTTAGAAATGCTTCTATTTTGCTTTTTTATTTATTTATTTTTTTTTTACTTAATGAAACAATAAATATAAAATGAATTTAATGGCTTAGCTCTATCAGCATTTTTGCTATTGAGGTCTATATAACAGAAGATACTCTATTATAATATCTCAATCATACAACAAAAAGTGGCATACTGGCACAAACAGAAACTGCATAGATAGATAGATAGTTATCATTAAGCTATATATATATATATATATATATATATTCTTTCTTTCTTTCTTTCTCTCTTTCTTTTTATTAAATATAATCACCCAGCCCAAAATGATATGCTATGAACAGGACTGTCTCTTTGTTATAATATTTCTGTACCTCTTTCTGCTCTCTTCCTATGGTAAGATGGGTTTAACAATCAGTTATGCTTATGTATCTTCTGTATAACATTTTTTAAATGTTTTTTCACATTATCAGGAAAATATGTACCCATTCCCATCCCTCGCTCTTAACGGCATTTATCATGCCTTGTTCAAAGATGGTACTCACCCCTTCAATGGCCTTTAGCCTGCGGCCCTGTAAGCAAACAGCCCGAGACCAGAGCATCCAGCACACCTGCAGCTGGTGGCCAAAGCATCACCTACAAAACACACACAGTCATTTTTACTACCATCCACCCATATACACACCATGCCACAAGAAAGGGCCAGATGATCAACATCTTAAATATGTTGCAACATCAAAATTATAGTGATTTCAGTAAATTCAATAATAACTTCATAAAAATAATAAAAATTCTTATATTGCAGTTTCAATGGTAAACATTTGTCATTTTCTGTTCATGCACTTAGCATAAATAACAATCAGAACATTTCAGTATTCATTTCATCTAGTGTCTTAATTGATATTACTGTCTGTTTTTTATAAAGTACATGCTACAAGTCTGTGTGGTGCTGGTGCTTTTTGGACCGAGGCTGTTTGCTCCCACTTTTCTGTTGCGGTTGATGGCACATGATAATAATGGCCTTATGGATTCCAACCTGGATGACAGTTCTAATTGTCATAACAATCTGCAGTTCTCTGTGAAATTCACACAGTTGGTGGGGTAACCGATAATTTGGATGATTATTAACAAAATAAATAAATAAAAATAAAGAATACCGGAGTTGATGAATCCTTTCGGCTTAGGGCAGGCAGCCATTTTATATGGATTACTACTATATAAATTACATACTAAAAATATAAATCTACATCCTAAAATAATAATAATAATAATAATAATAATAATAATAATAATAATTAAAAGATTTAGCAAGAGTATTTTGAATTGTTGTGTAATTACCCTTAAGAATGATACACTTACAGTATAGCCGTGTCTCTACATGTAGTTTCAATAATGATAAAAATAATAATTGGCAAAAACAAGTTATCTCAAACATACTGGCCGGAATGATTAAACGGCTGTTGGAAATGATCCAGAATGGCTGCTGCTCCATGTGCTCATCCCCGGAAGGTGGTGTTTCTGTTGTTGGTTGTCTGCAGCTGTATCCTTGAAGGACGCGATTTCATCTGTCACTTGTTCTTCCCCATCTAGACTGTGGCAGGATAAACTGTAACACCAGTAAGTTTTTACTCAGTTTGTTCTACATACTCTTTTCTTACCCTGTTGGATTTATTTATTTATTTTTGTATTATTTTGAGATGAAACACAGATATTAGCTAATCACACAAATGGT
Source organism: Tor tambroides (assembly GCA_021397915.2). Lineage (NCBI taxonomy): Eukaryota > Metazoa > Chordata > Actinopteri > Cypriniformes > Cyprinidae > Tor > Tor tambroides. The sequence goes on along the minus strand of JAFVLL020020623.1, from coordinate 32,445 downwards.
CAAAATTTTAGCGCATTTATTAAACAGTGTTGTTAACCTATACTACCAGTTAAACATTTGGACTCATTCTACTCATTTTTAATTATTATTTTCAATAGTTTAGATAAGTGGTTCTCAAACTTTTTTGTCAGCCGAAGCCCTTGACAAAAAAAAAAAAAAAAAATACTTAAGTTACTATTTCAATAGTTTAACACGGTTCATGGTTCTCTAATGTTGTTTAATGGTTGCATGACAAATAAAACAGCTAAAATGTTTAATATTATTTAATAAGTGTTTTACTTTGCTTGTTTTTATTTTAAAGGGATAGTTCACTCAAAAATTTGTCATCATTTACTCACCCTCATGTCGTTCCAAACCAGTATTAGTTTATTTGTTATGTTGAACATAGAAGATGTTTTCAAGAATGCTGGTAATCAAACAGCTGATGGTCCCCATTGACTTCTGTAGTATTTCCTTCCCTACTATGAAAGTCAAAGGGGACCAAAAACTGTTTGGTTCATCACTGTTCTTCAAAATATCTTCTTTGGTTTTCAGCATAAGAAAGAAACTTATATAGGTTTGTAACAACATGAGGGTGAGTAAATGACGACAACATTTTTGGGTGAACTCTTCCTTTAAAATGATTTATTTATATGGCTGCACATATACTATAATAATAATAATAATTATTATTATTATTATTAAATTATTATAAAAAATAAATATATTAGTGATGTAAATTATAACTATACTGTAAAATTTAAAATATTTTTCAGTAAAAAATCCAATAAATTTCTTCAAAGAATATTTGATAATTGTAGGCTTAATAATTTACAATAGTACAATTACAATACTAATATTTATGTTTCGAATTCCTCTCTTTCAAATGTTCAAACCTTAGTTTTTTGTATGCTGGTGGGATGCTGGTGAAATTATATAAACTTCTATACACAAAAATGCTAAAAATATATATCCCCAATGCACATTAAACTCACTGCACATAACAAACACGGAGTTTGAGAGAAGCAGCTAGTGACAGTTCTTATTAAATTAAATCGCAGTCTTTGATTTGATAATCACATTAAGATTTGATATATCGCTATATGTGTTGTATATAGATATATATGGAAATTCTATCAAAAATATTTTATATTTGAATTGTATCAAAGGCATCACTCTTTGCCCAGATTACAGGTCTGAACATTATTCTGAACAAGCTCTAAGAGATGCATCCAATGATGCTTTTAAACAGCACTGAATGACTTCTCATATGTGCTCGAAATATTTCATTCGTTAGTCCAACTTTCTTTGAATTTTACATTTCAGTTTTAGTGTTCAAAAAAAATCAAAGGGTTTTTTAAGGACATGAGAAACATAAATTAATAAAGTCCAAACTTTTGATTGGTAGTGCGTGTTTTACATGCTCTTAAATGTTAACATTTAAGCATTTTTAAATAATGCTGTTTTAACGATTTTGTAATGCTCCTCTGAAAAAGTATTACTAACTGCTTAAGTCTCCTGTTCCTCATACCATTCCTCATTAGAGGTTTTTAAAGATTATGTATGTTTTTAAAACAATTTTCAAATGCTTTATAGCCTTAAAACAAACGTGATTCATTTTGGAGCTGCTTGGTTTCGTTCATGACTTGACACAACTACACAACTTTGAATGCATTTTTTTTTCTTCTCTATAGAGAAAATTAATATGAAAAAGTGGGTGGTTACATTACACTCCACTTAAGTAACAGTTTGATAAGAGTTTTGTGTGTGTGTGTGTGTGTGTGTGTGTGTGTGTGTGTGTGTGTGTGTGTGTGTGTGAATCACAGTTGTCTTCCTCAAGAGGGCACTTATGTGCTCATCCTAGCAATCTCTGTGAATTGATTTTAATAATAATAATAATAATAATAATAATAAAAACAATCATCCAGTAATTACAAACAACAGTGACTGATACTGATAAACAGTTAGAAAAGTAACAGGTAGCACCACATGACCGTGCTGTCTAATGTGCTGTTGCAGAAGTCATCTGGAAAATGATTTTAAAAACTGAAAGTTGACTCTGAGAAATTCTCACAATTCTCACTATTGACTAGTTGCTTATTACCATGCCTACAGTGAGGGAAAAATTATTTGATGCCCTGCTGATTTTGTACATTTGCCCACTGACAAAGAAATGATCAGTCTATAATTTTAATGGTAGGTTTATTTGTACAGTGAGAGACAGAATAACAACAAAAAAATCCAGAAAAACGCATTTCAAAAAAGTTATAAATTGATTTGCATTTTAATGAGTGAAATAACTATTTGATCCCCTATCAGTCAGAAAGATTTCTGGCTCCTAGGTGTCTTTTATACAGGTAAGGAGCTGAGATTAGGAGCACTCTCTCTCAGTTTGTTACCTGTATAAAAGACACCTGTCCACAGAAGCAATCAGTCAATCAGATTCCAAACTCTCCACCATGGCCAAGACCAAAGAGCTGTCCAAGGATGTCAGGGACAAGAATGTAGAACTACACAAGGCTGGAATGGGCTACATGACCATTGCCAAGCAGCTTGGTGAGAAGGTGACAACAGTTGGTGAGATTATTCGCAAATGGAAGAAACACAAATTAACTGTCAATCTCCCTCGGTCTGGGGCTCCATGCAAGATCTCACCTCGTGGAGCTTCAATGATCATGAGAACGGTGAGAAATCAGCCCAGAACTGCATGGGAGAATGTTGTCAATGATCTCAAGGCAGCTGGGACCATAGTCACCAAGAAAACAATTGGTAACACACTACGCTGTGAAGGACTGAAATCCTGAAGCGACCGCAAGGTCCCCCTGCTCAAGAAAGCACATGTACAGGCCCGTCTGAAGTTCGCCAATGATTCAGAGGAGAACTGGGTGAAGGTGTTGTGCTCAGATGAGACCAAAATTGAGCTCTTTGGCATCAACTCAACTCGCCGTGTTTGGAGGAGGAAGAATGCTGGCTATGACCCCAAGAACACCATCCCCACTGTCAAACATGGAGGTGGAAACATTATGCTTTGGGGGTGTTTTTCTGCCAAGGGGACAAGACAACTGCACCGCATCAAAGGGACGATGGACGGGGCCATGTACCGTCAGGGCCAGGGCATTGAAAATGGGTTGTGGTATTCAAGCATGACAATGACCCAAAACAACGGCCGAGGCAACAAAGGAGTGGCTCAAGAAGAAGCACATTAAGGTGCTGGAGTGGCCTAGCCAGTCCCCAGACCTTAATCCCATAGAAAATCTGGTGAGGGAGCTGAAGGTTCGAGTTGCCAAACGTCAGCCTCGAAACCTTAATGACTTGGAGAGGATCTGCAAAGAGGAGTGGGACAAAATCCCTCCTGAGATGTGTTCAAACCTGGTGCCCAACTACAAGAAACATCTGACCTCTGTGATTGCCAACAAGGGTTTTGCCACCAAGTACTAAGTCATGTTCTGCGAAGGGGTCAAATACTTATTTGACTCATTAAAATGCAAATCAATTTATAACTTTTTTGAAATGCGTTTTTCTGTATTATTTTGTTTTTATTCTGTCTCTCACTGTTCAAATAAACCTACCATTAAAATTATAGACAGTGTTAATAAATAATCCAGTAACCCACAATGGGGTATAATTAAAAGATCTCCAACAACTGTAGAAAAATATTTTATTGATATTATTGAACATGTTTTACCTACTAAAAATCATGTAGCCCATTTATACAGAAAACTAATGCAAGATAAATCTGATGACTCATTCCATACCAAAAGAAATTGGGAACTAGAGTTAAATGCTATAATGGAGGACGAGATGTGGACAAATATATGTGCCAGCTGTCATAAGATTATAACCAGTCAAATATGGAAGGAGTTCGATCGGAAGATGAAGATGAGGGTCTTCAGAGTTCCATTAATAGTTGCTAAATTTGACAGTTCTTCACAATTATCACAATGCTGGAGAGACTGTGGGGAGGTGGGGGACTATGTTCATATATTCTGGGAATACCCCAAAATACAAGTGTATTGGCAGGGGGTTAAAAGGAGATTACCAAAGTTTTAGGATATAATATACCAATGCACCCAGTATTTTTTCTGCTTGATGGTTTCCCCCCTGATCAGTTCAGTAAGTCTCATCTATTTGTACTACATACATTATTAATGGCAGCGAGAAAGATAATAACTGTGAACTGGATGAAGGTGTGGCAATCTACTTTGACAGAATGGACTCAGAGACTGAATCAGATATATATATATATATATATATATATATTTGAGAAAATGACAGCGGACTTACAGCTGAAATCAGACATTTTCCAACAGACTTGGGCACTAATCGAAACATATTTGCTTGATCTTTGAAATGTTGTCAGGGGCCTTTTTTTCCTTTTAAATTTTTTTTTCAATAATATTTATTTTGTCATTGCTTGTTGCATTCTGTCAGAGAGAGAGAGAAATTGCAAGCTCATAGACTGGAGTGTGTTCGATCAAAGTCCCTTTCTCGGTTTGACTTGAAGCAGCACCGCGCAGACCGATCGCTATATGACATCAAAGCACCACGAGAGCTACAGAGAGCAGACGGCTCCGCACGCTTTCGAATCGCTCTGGCAGAACTTTGATATCCGATCGGTCTGCGTGCCCCTGCTTCAAATCGAGTACACCTCATCTCACAGCCGGTCCGTTTTGACGGCACATTTACGCTCACATGTCGTCGCCGTGGAAGTTCTTCATCGTGAGTGAAGCAGACACAAAGCTTGCAATTTGTAATACAATATTGACTGTTTTTGCTCAAGTTCGCTGACGAAGTTTCAATCAAAGCCACAGCAGAACTGTTTTGTGTCTCCGAGCAACACAGCGGTGTTTCGTTACTGAATGAATCCATGTTTTTGAACGAATCAAGTGAGTCAATGATTCAGTAACCCATTCATAAAGACAGTAGTCACTTGCCTCGTTTTTGAATGAATCAGCCGTTTGAATGAATGACTAATGACTCGCTCATTAAAACAGTCATTTACCGCCATCTACTGGTGGTTTGGTTTCATATTTAAAAGTATTGCATTTTTCCCAACATTTTTAACTTGTATGTTCAAAAATATTTAAAACATTAATCTTATAAAATTATTTATGCATTTGAAATTTTGTGGTGTAAATGCATTTATGGCACCTCAGCTTCATTAAACAGTCTGTGTAAATACATCTAATGCCACTTCAGATGCAGCTTCTGTTTCCTCTGCAGTGAAAAGATGGAGTTTGTTGATAGTATGCGCACTCTAATGTGAACATTAAAATTTGCAAAAATAAATTACTCCACTGCTCACAAAGAGAAGTGTGAACACCGATGACAAGAGAGTTGCACTGTCCAAAACGTTTGTGGTATAAATGTTTTTTTTTTTACTTGAAGCATATGTTGTCTTTTTCCTTTATTTTGTTGTCAGAGTGCACCAGAACGCTTCATTTACATGTTACATTCTCAAAATTTTTTCGAAACATTTCGAACTGTCACCTTTTTGACCTCTTGCGAGTTTGCAAGTATGCCTGTAAATGTGAAAAAACCTGTTCACATTGCAGTTTTGCAATATATTCCTTTTTTGAATTGCCTGGAAACCACCTCATGTGAGCTTAAAATGTTTTTTTGCGATATATGGGCATTTTTGTGAAATTGGCCTGTTTCCATTTGCGTATTTTCAGTTTGCGCAAAATGGAAACGTGGCTAAAGACATATAAAACTGTTGACATTAAATCATCATGTGAACAGTTGAGATGAACCCCTCTGTGAAGTAGTGAGCCATCATGGGTAAGCAGACATCAGCATTATTTACTCATACTTCATTCATGTCAACTTTTTCTCTTGCAGATCACAAAAAAGATATTCTGAATAATATCTCTTTAGAGCACATGCACACGACAGAATACAGTTAAATTGTATCATTCATAGGGACTACTGAACAGAAATGTAAAGTTTATTTTAAAGTGTGAGGTAATAAATGTAAACGTTTTCACAAGTGTTATCCATTGGATAATCAAAAGTTGAACACACACTATACAGGAAATGTAATTGTAAGCAGACAAGTGGTCAAGTGCGAAGCCCAATTCAAATATTGTGGCACATCAATAACATTTCACTATTTATCAAACACACTGAAGATTCTTGATCACTACCTTTGTGTCCTTTTTGGAGTTTGAAACTTTTATAACCTTCTGAAGTCATAGAAGTCTGGGATGAGTAAATCATGACAATGTTTTTTTTTATTTTTTTGGTCAACTATAGCTTTAAGTTCATACCTGTTTCTCTGTCCTCTGTGCTGCAGCTGACACAGTGTTGTGGTTTTTATGCTCATATTTTGCACACAGCACACAAATGCATCGTTGGTCAGTAATAAAGTACATTTCCAGCTGTTTCTCATGTTCACGGCAGATCATCTCCTGCAGTCGTCCAGTGGCTTCAGTCAGATTGTTTCTTTTCTTTTTTTTTTTGTAATATTATTTTTATTAAATTTTCTTGAAACATTTACAAGACTGACATATGTACATACCATGTCTGTAACAACACTTACAATGTACAAAAACAACAACAAAAAAACAAACAAACACTAGGGGCTCATACATAAAAAGTGTGATAGCACAAACCAACATGAGGGTTAATACAGTAGGTACTTTGGAAGTTGGACTTTAATAATCCACTGCAAACAATAACAACAGCTGTTGTAAGGGGGTAATATAATGCACATTAAAATGCAAATTGTGTCTCTTTCCTTTAAAGAAACTCATGTTGTTCGAGGTGATTCTGACAGTAAGAGTTCAGACACACCAGACAGGACTTGACAGCTTTGTATTTTCTTCCAGTACAGACGTCACACTGCACATCTCCAGCGCCAGCATCACAGTCAGCAGAAAGTTTGGTCCTCTTCAGTTTCTCCACCACTTCAGCCAGCATGGTGTTTGTAGCTAAAGCAGGTCTTGAACTGAAGGTCTGTCTGCACTGAGGGCAGCTGTAGACTCTCATCTGATCCTCCTGATCCCAGCGGTCTGTAATACAGCTCTTACAGTAACTGTGTCCACACTGGATGGTCACTGGATTCTTCAGGTGATCTTGACACACTGGACACATGAAATCATCATGAAAAATTCTGGCTTCTGCCATTTTACTGCATGAATACACAGACACAAACACACAACAGCTCAACTACACTTCAGTTTCTCTTTCCCTGAACTCAGAAGAGTTTCCTGGTTCTGTTTGAGTGACGTGTAAAACAGGTTTGTCTGCAAGTCTAAAGCCCACAGATAATAAAATGTCTACTATATGTCAGTCTCGCACAAACACTCAGAAAATACAAGTTACAGAGAAGCAAGTCAACCTTAAAAACGGCAGTAATACACTTGTACTCAGGGGCGTAGCCATCATTTCAGAAGTGAGGGGGACAGAAATATTTTAATATATATATATATATATATATATATTAAACATTACAATATAACATTTCTGTAATATATATAACCTACCAGTCAAAAGTTTTTGAACAGTAAGGCTTTTTAAAGAAGTCTCTTCTGCTCACCAAGCCTGCATTTATTTGATCCAAAATACAGCAAAAGCAGTAACATTCTGAAATATTTATTTTAAATCTAAAACAGCTGTTTTCTATGTGAATATGTGTTAAACTGTAATTTATTTCTGTGATCTGCAGCTGTATTTTCAGCATCATTACTCCAGTCTTCAGTGTCACATGATCTTCAGAAATCATTCTAATATGCTGATTTGCTGCTCAAGACATTTTTTTAAAAATTATTATCAATATTTAAAACAGTTGAGTAAATTTTTTCAGGATTCTTTGATGAATAAAAAGATCAGCATTTATCTCAAAAAGCTTTTGTAACACACTATACCATTCAAAAGCTTAGAGTCAGTATATATATATATATAAAATTTATTTATTTTTTGGGAAATAAATTATAGAAATTAATACTTTTATTTAGCAAGGATGCTTTAAATTGATCAAAAGTGATGATAAAAAAGCCTCTAAGTGCTGTTTGAATTTTTTCTAAAATTAGCATCTTTCTCAGGCTCCTATATGTTTATGCTTATGTTCAGTTATTTAACTTTAATGATAATGAAAAGAATCAATTTATCACCATTAAAGTGAAATTACTGAACCTACACATAGGAGCTTGATAAAAATGCTCATTTTAAAAGAAAATTTCAAATGGCACTTAGAGGCTTCTGCATCTGAACTCTTCACATTTATAATGTTACAAAAGATTTCTATTTCAGATAAATGCTGTTCCTCTGAACTTTCTGTTCATCAAAGAAACCTGAAAAAATTCTACTAAAAATGCTAAAAAATTAGCTTTGAAATCACAATAAATTACATTTTAAAATACATTCAAATAGAAAAGTTATTTTAAATAGTAAAAAGAACAACAACAAACCACTCCAATCCAGCTTTGTTGGTACCATGATGCTGATCATCAGCTTTCTTTGTCAGCTCAGGCTTTGATCCTGAGTTTGTGGAGCACACTGACGAACAGCCAATCATCAGCCTTGCTTAAAGGTTTTGCTAAAGGTTAAGAGATTGAAGAATATGATTAATTTCAATGCATTTAAACTCTAAAAAAAAACAAATAAATAAAAAATAAAACAAATAAACTGCTGGGTAAATATAGGACAGAACACATTTGGGGTTAAACTAACCTAAGAAGTTGGGTTATTAATTTTAACCCAGCAAATGGGTTGTTTTTCTACCCAAAAATTGGTTATTTTTTTTACAAAAATAATGGGTAAATTTGATTTCATAAAGGGGTTATATTTTCAAAGGTAATTTTTATTTTTATTCCTTTTAAAATGAAGTACACCACATGTTAAACAAACAGGTCAACATTGTATTAGCGTTATATTTTTCATTAATATTTTTCAGCACATTACACTTTACCTCAACCAAAAATTCAAGAGATCATACAAAATTAAAACAATAAAATTCCATTTATAAACAGCATTCAAAAGACGTTCTTTCATTTTTATGGTTTGCCTCTGTAGTTGAAAAACTTTTGTGAAAAAATTTATGAACTCCAAAAAACATCAAGATTTAGTAAAACAGTTTGCACATGAATCCATATGCACATGAATTGAAACTCTAAAATACCTCAAGAACAACTGTTTGTTACAAAGCGGTATTATTTTTAGTCTACAGAATGAACACAAAAATAAAACTATGAAATACGTTTTGTCAGTAAAACATTTTCTCAAAAATGTCATTAGGTGCGTTCGACTTCATGCAGCACTTATCAGACCGATCGGCGGCTGACTTAAAGCAGTGCATGCCGGTTAGAAATTTAGTCCGACTTGAACCGGCGCCGACGCCACGTCACTGTCACGTGTGGCATCAGAGTACCGCGATAGCGTTTCGAGAGCAGCCGGCGCAGTTTCTCCAGAGCGACTGCGGGAGCGCTGATGACGATACAACTGTTTCACGATTGGCCAAACTCACCACATGACAACAATGACGTGTGTTTCGGGTTTATTCTGACAACTTCAGTCCCACTAATGCTCATATACGGACTTTCAAAAAAATAAAAATAAAAATAAATGAACTTTTCATGTCATCTTCATCTCGTAAATCATGTTTATTAAAAGATTACAATTATTTTTACTGCAATCACTTTTTTGTTAATTCGTTTATATAGGTTTTGTGCATAGGTTTATTTAGGACCTTTTTCATACAGACCCTTTACAGTATTAAGCTGCATAACCTATTTAGATAATCATTTTTTTATGGAATAAATCAAATGTCAATCTTACAGACTTTTAATATAATGTGGTCATCATGGATTCTGATTGATACTAATTGTCTAGTTGCTGGGTTCATCCTTCTTCACTTGCATGTGATTACTGCCAACAACTCTGGCTGGATGTCAACTTAACAATACAACATTCAGATCACTTCCATAAGCTGGTATAAATCATAATAGAAAGGCAAATAAATTGGGCTTATCCGTAGGCCTGTTCATGGTGTTCACGTATGAATGTTCATGGTGTTTTGTCTTACTAAAATGTGCTTACCTAACTGGAGAAATAGTAAAATAAGTAAACAAATATGTAACATCCTAATTCTTTTATCTGTAATGAAAACCACATTCAGTACATACAATTATTATCTTCATAGATTATTTTTATTAAGTTGCAGTAGCAAAAACACACATAATTAATCATACTGCACAAGTCAAATTTTCAATATGTTCTGTTTATTTACTTAAAACTTGTTTCTGTCGTGATGACACCCTTTCAAAATATTACATACATCTTAAAGGTTTATTAAAACATAAACCAACATAGTAATAAAAAAAGAATCACTTCTAATGAAAATTGTTAAGTGTAATTGCATTGATTGGTTAGTATTAGAAATAACGAGTCACACTGGTGTTGGGTATGGTCCCATGTCCCTTTGGATGTATAAAAACCATGCATTACCAAGTGCAACACAAAACAAAATGGACAACGTAACAATTAACGTGAAGGACACCAAAGATAAAGTTTTCACTCTGACGGTTTCCAAGGACATTGCAGAAAGGATGAAAAATGGTGAGTAAACCGCAAAACTGTGGAACAATTACAAGTTACCAATGATATGTGTGAGCGTTTTAGTATTCCCCAGATCAAAAGTTCCTCTCCTCTGTCATGGCCAAAGTAACAACCGTTGAAACAAAACAAGGTACACACTTGTGATGAACAAACACATACTGTACAGATTTCTTGAGTGGCAACTAAATTTAGCCTTCTCTCCAAACAGTTCCCATCAGTGGCCCAGCTTGTGATGCAGTGCTCCCCAAACCTCCTACTTTGTGTTCTTCTACCTCCACTGGGTCACCTAAACCCCTAAACCTCAGTTTTGTCAAGGCACCGCCACCACCACCGTCAACCAACCAGTGCCCCATTACTACCTCTAGGCCGCCTGTGCAACTTACCCCCATTGGCAAGGACCTACCGTCTACCACCCTGCAAACTGGTGCAGAGTGTGGAAACCCTTCAGAAGCCAGAACTCCATCCTCCATCCAGTCAGACAGCCATGAATCGCAAGGTATTGCATCTAAGACTATAACAAAATTAATGGGGTTTTTTTTTTTCAGTGGTTAATTTTTTTTTTTTTTTTTACAGAAATCACACAAAATGACATTACTACTATTGGACCTAACAAGAACTTATCAGCAACTCTACTTCCGCAACAAAACTGCTTTCTATAAAAAGCTACAAACCGCATTTTCACAAAAAGGGTACACCTTGTCAAATGAGAAAATTAGAAAAAAAACTAGCAAACATGTTAACAACTTACAAGAGAGTTAAGGACCGCCGCCGTGCAACTGGGCAGGGGAAGCAAACCTGGGAGTACTACACAGTAAGTTTAAAACTGCACTGTATTACTTTAAGCATCAGAATAAGGAAACATGTTATGTCTTAGAACAGGGGTTCTCAACCTTTTGCAAGCTGGGCCCCCCCAAAGCTGGTTCATTGCAGTTGGGGCCCCAGTGCCCCCCCCCACCGCCACCCCCACCTCCACCTCCACCTCACCTCACCTCACCTCGCATAGATAGATAGATAGATAGATAGCCCGATAGCCCTAGGCTATTATTTTTAGGCCCACATTATTATCATTATTATTATTATCATCATCAGTAGCGGTAGGTAGGCCTATTATCATTACTAGGCTATTGTTATAATTGGCAGTAGCACCAGACTTCTAATGTGAGCTTGCAGACATTATTATTATTATTATTATTATTATTATTATTATTATTATGAGTAGTAGTAGGCCTATCATCATTATTGTATAGCTGTTATATAATTATATGAGGTTACATGCTTTATTGTCCAAACACCACAAAAGTCTCCAAAAACACCAGTAAAAGTCGCTGGATTTGTCGCTTTTGACAAAAAAAAAGTCGCCAGGAGGATGATTTGTTTGTGTTATAATCAGTGCTTGAAGTGGGGGAAAAAGGTGGCGGTACTCTCTTTGCATTGGCAAATCATTACATTTTTACAGTGAAAAACAAAACTTGGAGATATTGCTGTTACAACAATTTATTGTTATTTATTTATTAACAACATAAATGTATTTAAACATGTTTGTGTGTGCGTGGCTGCGTGCGTGTATTTCACAAAAACTAAAGGAAAGCTTTAACTGTAGCCTATATTCTGACTAGTTTATCTGTTTATATATATATATATATATATATATATATATATATATATATATATATATATATAAAACTAAATACTTCACTCACACGTTTTGTGTGTTTGCAGCCTCTGAAACTTCCGTCCGTCATAAAATTAATTCGATGGCCTGATTTTCTGCATTTTTCGCATCCGTAGCAAATATTTTGAGGGGTGTTTTTGATAATTGAGCGCCACCAAATGACGAATATGAAAAACGAATACGACAGTTTCGACTCCGGTCAGGGCAAGGACCTAAACTTTGAGGCTTGCGCAGCTTCTCGAGGAGAAATCAAACAAATGAGCGCCAAGCTTTTCTAAAGTCTATGAGCGCAGCACACACAAATAAATCCTGAATTGACATACTGCAAGTTAAATTTCAAAATGTGGTGTTTTTATATTTATAACATTTGAATACAGTTCAGCAACATACATCACATGACCTGAAGACCAAGAGAGCTGACAATTGACCATCACTTAATTTACCATCACCTCACGATTGAAAATGTGACACTGATTTCATATGACAGTTCAACAAACAAGTTAATAATATTAAGTCACTTACATTTTAGACGAAATAATGACTGTTTTGGTCTATTTTAGCAGCGAAAATAGATCCGATGAATCCAAACAAAGATCACAGCATAGCGCATCTCACAGCAACACTCAATCGTGTTTTGAATGATTCAGTGTTTTGAACGAATCGGTTGAGTCAAAGATTCAATGACCCATGCACAAACATCTGTCTCATTCTTTGAACGAATCGTTTGAATGAACGACTCAATGACTCGCTTAATAAAACCGCTTATCACCTGCATTTGCGCTCACTATCGACAAACCAATCAAATTTGTTCAAAACTCTTTTTTTTTTAAATCAGTCCAAACACATTTTAATTTTTATTCAGGAGTTATGTATATACAAAACTATAACTTTTTATGACAGTAGTTTAGTGATAAAAAAAAAAATTTGCAAATTTTTTTTTTCCAGGTTTTTTTTCCTCCCATCCTGTAGGGGGGGGGTGCGCCCCACCGGTTGAGAACCACTGTCTTAGAAGATTAAAATGTCACTTTCATTTTACATTGACATGCTTTTTCTACAGCTAATGGATGAGTTATTTGGGTCCTCTGGGATAGGAACTGCACCACCTGGAATAATCTGCGCCACTCCTCTGTGTTTGGAAGATCCACCTTCTCAAAACAGGCCTCCAACTATCTCTCTTCCTCAAGCTCAGGCAGCAGGTGCTTCTGTGGACGAGCAGCCGGGGACCTCTGCCAGTACAAGCCTCTCCAGCAGGCAGAGAGAAGGACAGCTGTGCTTGAGTCCCTTGTGAGGCCTGACCTGGAGAGATGGCGGCGACTAAAGGAGAGGCGCAGACGATCCTTTGAAAAAAAGATGTTGACTGGCTTGGGAACGATTGTGGAGGAGCTGAAGAAAATGGGAAGACAACAAGAGCAAATTGTACAGTTACTGCAAAACCCACTTGAACGACAATAAAATGTCTTTATGAAAACTCCATTTAGATTTGCATCTTTACCAAAACATTCATTGTTATCATAGTGTGTTTGTTATATTTTTTATTTTATTTTCACCAAGTTACACTATTTCTAATGACTCAAGAATATCCACTTTATTGAAGTGACTTTTAACAGCTCTTGCTTTTTAACTTTGTTGCACTGTGTTAAACTTTAACTAGTAACTCTTACAATTACAGTATAAATTACACAATTTTAACTGTTTACTTTTACAAGCTTGGACTGAAACAACTGCATGTTGGTACTGTAACATGCAATCTATTGTATTTCAAAGCTAAAGTTGTAAACGAAAATCTGCTTAAAGAACAAAGATACAGGTGTCAACAGACTTATATCAGATTGTGTATTGTTTCATGTAAGCATCCACTCAAGAGGTGTCAACAGATTTTCAGATTAATAAATGAGGTTATGCCACATTGAATTATGTACTGAAACCGGTGTTCAGTATTTATCTTTCTGCATTGTAACACTAGTTACTATTTCCATTCAATTTACTCCATACACCCAATTCCATCTTTTACTAATTTATCTATAAAATTCTATATAACAGTTGTCAATGATGACATATCCATATAAAATGTTTTTTCACACCACTTCACCACTCAGACTTATCAAATGAATTCCAGTTTCCTTTGTGTGTTCAGAAAGTAAAGGAAAAGTCACCAAGTCTTGAAAAAACATCACTCTCATTTAATAAACAAAAAATGAAACTGAATTTGTCAAAGGTTAGCCAATGAAGCAGTGCATGCCAGTTAGTATCATTTGTCAAATAATTAAATGTCCTTATTACAAAAAAATTACAAAGTTTTAGTCCAGAAAAATACTCTTTGTTCAAGTTAGATGTTGTTGCAAATCAGGTCTCTATAATGGCATGCATCAAGGTTGTGGGGTTGTGGGAGGTGTGGCTCATCATCAAAATGATCATCTACCTCAACATCTTGGTCACAGGGCTCTAAACAAACATTATGCAAAATGCAGCATGTGGAGACTGCAGAACTGATATTTGAAATGCTTTGCATTTGCAGGAATTGGAGCCTCCTGAACTTGGACTTCAGAATGCCAAATGCATGTTCAATGACTACACGGGCAGCATTCAGCTTTCTATTAAAGCGTCTTTGCCTAGCGGTCAAGTGTCCATTGTCTCTGTAAGGCTTCATAAGTTGAGGCAACAGAGGATAGGCAGAATCTCCAATTATATGCATTTCCTGTGGAACAAGGGAATGAGGATCTTCTTCAAGAACTCGTCCAACCTCCGTTACACGAAATGCTCTGGCATCATGCCAACTCCCAGGGTGACCCACACTGATGTGACAGAAACGCCGCTGACTGTCACAAAACCCAGTTAAAATGACTGAATAGAACTGTTTCCTATTCAGGTATGCTAGGAGATTATCACAGTGGGGTCTCCTTATAGGAATGTGACACCCATCCACCGCACATACAGTGTTGGGGAAGCCTGCTGCGTCAAAATTCAACTTTGACATCTGCAGCCTTTGGCCTGTGGGCCAGGAGATGTGGTGGGCCATGTATGTATTAACATAACAAAACTCATGGAGATGTTTGGCAATAGTGGATTTTGAGATGTTGAATCTGTCTGCTACACCACGGTATGACTCCTGATTGGCCAATGTCCAAAGGCAGGCAAGAACACTCTGTGTGAGTGGCAGTTTGGTTTTCTGTAAATTCATATAAACAGGACCAAGGGTGGTAATGACATCCTGCACAGGTAGAACATAGGTTATCAAGACAACATGCCAACACTTGTAATAGTTGAATTTTACATTATCTAGTACGCACCTCCACTTGTTGTTTGGAAAGCCTGAAATGACTTCGAAATTCTGAGGGACTGTATAGAGGGACAACCTCCGCCACAAAATTCAGTATTTTTGGAACCAATCTACATAACAGAAAAGTTGTCATTTCACTGTTTTAGGTTGAACTGGGATAGATTTCATATAGTTAGGGTTTACAGGAATGTTGAACTTGGAATAAAACTCCATGGTTAGGCCTATATGCATAAACAGAAAACGAGTAGCTCTCTGTATTTAAACCAATAGCAATCATAGCTATTTATTGATTACAGAAGCCAAACATTACACCACTAAACGCTGTAAAAAACTAGAAACAATTTCAGATCAGGTAGTACCTTTAAAATTATTTATACAAGCACATAAACTGTTTATAAAAACAATACTTATTACACTGAACCTTTACTCACTTTCGTTGCTCATTGTGCTCAATTTCATACAACAATAATGGCATTTCTATAGCTTCCAGTTCGTCTGCAATAAAGCACGCAAACGCCACGTGATCTGCCATGACTGAGGTAGATGCAGCAAACTACGAGAGCCCCGAAGTGTCCGACTTGACGACTCCGTTTTCAACTCCTCCCCTGACTGCAAGCGGCTACTCTCGTTGATCGCCGTGTGTAGCCGTGCTTCAAGTCAAACGCACCTATTGATAATCATCAGTATGTGCACATAAAGTAATACTCTTCCTCAAGCAATAAAACAGTTGTTTATACAAAAAAAAAAACTTGTGCGCAAATAAAATTAAAACTAAAATGCTACCTCGTGTGCTTGAACCACTGCTTGTTCAAAGAACCTCTTATCATCTACTTGCAAGAATGTAGTGCCGAGTGTAAAGATTTCACTGTTGGGGATTCACTTCCCTCCAGCTCATAAACTCCCAACTATAGAAACACTGTTTTGGGTAGTTTACATCAAAAACAAAACGATTTGAAGCATGCATCTACTGCTCCACTGAGAGTGCTTTGCTCCAAAGCTTCTCCTGCGAGGATGACAAATGCCTGGGAGTCAGTGTGTCCATTATCAAGTGACAGGACATGATGCTTCAGCCTGCTGGAGGTACTCCACCTAAAGGACAGACAATGCAAATGAAGAAAGGTGAAACAGAAGGGGGGTGTCGGGGTGTGGGTGGTGGGTTGGGGAGTTAATCCAAAATGTTTATTCAATCAAGCAGTCTTCAGAAACAATACAGTAAGTCTTGTAGGGCCAGAGCTTTGGATGAGGCAAAATACCTGAAAATTATTACAGCTTGATCTGGCCCACTTTCACAGAGCCACTGACAGACATACAACACTTTACTATAAGGTTTCATTAGTAGTAAATTAATAGATTGCAAGTCTAAAAGGAGCAAGTTTTTTTTAAAGAATAGAATTAGAATAGAGAGTGCTAGAGTTAGAGGAACTCTATCCTATTATAATTATTATTCCTTTATAACTCTATTTATAATGTATCCAAGATGCACTATAAATTAAATTACAAAGTTCTTGTGGAGCATATATATAATAACGTGTTAAATAGATAAGACTGGAATAATGATGGTTTTGATCACAGAAATGAGTTACATTTTAAAATATATTCAAGTAAACATTAATTTATTGTAACAATATTTCACAACATTACTCTTTTTGCTGTATTTGGGATCAAATAAATGCCTTTGTGAGCAAAAGAGGCTTTATTTAAAAACATTCAAAATCTTACCGATCCCAAACTTTTGAATGGTAGTATATTCAAATAAGCAGTAAAGTCATAAAATGATTGAAGTGAATTTCTTGAGTCGTACTTGCAGGCTGAATGTCAATGAGAGCTTTTGTGCTTTCATCAGCGCTGGGCCGGACTGTTTTTCTGCCGGTTTTTTGTCGGGTGGAGGTGGAAGCAAAACATGTAACAGCTTTAGTGCAAGATTTCCCTTTGCATCTGTCGGAAAATAATTTTCCATTTATCAACACTACTAAAAACAGTAGCGAGCTGTCATTTAGTAATAACTAATGTAGAATATAGGGCCAGATTTACTGAACAGGGCAAATTAGCATGAGACCAAAATCCATAAAAGTGTAGACTGAAGTAAATAATATAATTCTTCTTAATTAAATTAAGTGCAGTCACTTACGTATACAATATAAATCCAGCTGCAGTTGCTAGTGAAAATGACAATAAAATGTTGCAATGACATAATATTGCACTAAATTAGAAATTCAAATGTTACAAAAAATGTACAACAATGATGTTGTAATACTCGTAGCATTAATATAAAAATTTGATGTAATATTTTACAAAAATTAACAATTTTGAAATGCAGTGATGGCTGAATTTTTTTGTTTATCTCAGTGTTCCTGTCAGTGTTGCATAAGGTTTTTTATGCCTAATAGTAATCCTAGAATGTGATCAAACAGTTTAAAATAGCTGAGATAAGATGTATAACAATTGTTATGACTGCAGAAATGTGTTAATTCAGTACACACATTATCCCACCGGTCACAATTGTGACCGAACATAAAACACAATTTTTAACACACTTTTAAAAATTAAAAAAAAAAAAAAATTATTGATTATTTCAAAGGGTTACTTATGACACATCATTTTGACATTTTCATGTCTGGGAAAATTTTGTGATTAAACGGGTTAAGTTTGGAGCAGTGAGGTACGAGGATGTGTGCATAAGGAGAGCGAGCGGGAGTGTGTCACACACACACACACACACACACACACACACGGTCTCCCTCCGTACAACACTCAAACAGTGACAAAGACACCTGAGAGCCAGCAGTTTGTTTGTTTTTTAAATGTCTGTTAAATTTTGAACAGATGTAAACAATGGCAGGAGGCTTGAAAGTATAGACGTGATGCCAGCTAAATATAATTATTGTTCTAAATCGCAGAAATGTAGTACTTTAGTCTACTATTCCCCGCTCTGTGAAGTAACGTGAGGGAGGAAACTAGTTGACGTTAGCTAGTTAATTAGCCATGTTATCTGCCTCGGTAGCAAGACAAATAGTATTTAAACACTGAAACAAATGGTAGGTGGGTCTCTATCTTGATCGAGGGTTGAAAGAGGGAGAAATGAAGATGACAGATATATAGTTTATGTACGACCTGGAAGTATTTATTTAGCGATCGGCGGCAAAACTTCATCCGTACGGAACATGGTTAGTCTACGTTACCCGAAAAATTCCCATACAGCAGACTTCGTCTTTTTCGACGGGGAAAAAGTTCCAGGGATTCACCTCTTCGGCCATCATCCTACACACAGGTGACTCTCACTGACTGCTCGCACCAGCCGGAGGACGAGGGGTCGTGTGACTCGTTACGCTCTTCGCTGCTCACAGCTGAAGGAGTCCTGCACTTTCCATCTTTGACGACATTAAAAAACTGTGCATACTGCAGGAACGGTATAACGGAAAATTTTAGTGGTTTTGAAACCATGACTTTTCCAAACCCCATGCCTAAAACAATGGCTCCAGTATTGTCTGTCATCCCTCTTCTCAGATACCCTTGTCCTTCTGCTTTTATCTTGGTTTGTCAGCCCACCTGGTTCTACCATTAATTTCCAGGCCTGCCAAAGAATCTTCACTTCTTCGGCTCCACTTTGGTCTTCCCAGCTCAGGATTAGTTCTCTGATCCCCTTTCTCCACCTTCTCAGCTCTCTCGCACCTCCATAGATGTTTTCCTTGTGGACATTAAGGCATCAAGAGCCACCTTTAGGAAGGAAAAATTAAGATCAAGTGTTTCCTTTGTTTTCCAACACTGTTACTCACCTGCATTTCCTTTATTAAAGGGATATTTCACCCAAAAATTAATATTGTCATTTACTCACCCTCAAGTTGTTCCAAATTCTAATTCCTAAATTCCAAATTCTAAGTTCCTAATTCTTTGTTTTGCTAAACACGGAGATATTTTGAAGAATGTTTGCAATCAAACAGTTCTGGGGCATCACTGACTTTCCATAAATTGGAAGTCAACGGTGCCCTAGAACTGTCTAGTTACAAACATTCTTGATCACACATGAAGGAATGGGACTAATGCAACTATTTTGAGCGTGTTGAACTTAAAGGGAAAAGAGGGAGAAAAGTAGCAGTTCTACTAACTCCCGAAATGTCAACTGCACTCAGTCTGATGATTGCAAAGAGAAAGGAATGTGGTGTGCCAGATGACAATTAGTACTGTAGATCGCTGTAGCCTTTGCCAGCAACACAGGATATTTACACTTAGTTTGGTGTTGTGGGCTCTTTAGTTTGTAAATTTTTATTATTCTGTTGATGAGAAAAAGCTTAAGATTATTAAACTTAAGTCACTGTTTTTGTAGCAAATTGTGCATTAGACAAGGAAAGTGTGGTAAAATATGCTGGTTTTCTAGTCATGGTTTTAGCACACTGAGCCACGTTTTACATTTTGTTTTTAGATGATCCAGAGCGTATAGCAAAGCATAATAAAAATAAGTGCTGAACACTAATAATCGGGCTGTCCATGTCTCCCTGTGTTTTCACAAAAGTGGCAGAGGCAGCCCTTGTTCCCATGAGAGAACGGGTGCGCATCCTCAATCTCGATGACGGGCTGATACTAGCACAGTCACGAGAGCAGTTGTACGAATACAGGGACATGGTGCTCAGACACCTCAGCCAGTTGAGACTTCGGGTTAACTGGGAAAAGAGCAAACTCACACCTCTGCAGAGGATCTCTTTTCTCGGGATGGAGTTGAACTCGGTTGATCAGACAGCGCACCTCAGAAGAGTGCATTCAGTCCATGTTGAACTGCCTGAATACATTCAAAGGCAGGACAGTGGTCCCATTGAAATTATTTCAGAGGCTCCTAAGCCATATGGCAGCTGCTGCGGCAGTAACATCGCTCGGTCTGCTACATATGAGACCACTTCAGCACTGGCTTCACGGCCGAATCCCAAGATGGGCGTGGCTACACGGTACTCCCTGGGTGAAAATCACACCCTTCAATCGCAACTTTCAACCCGTGCAGATCCTTCGTTTCTCTGAGCAGGAGTGCCCCTGAAACAGGTGTAATGATTTATAGTTTTAATTTTAGCTCTTATTTATCTTTTTGGGGAATCGATTATTGAGATTCAATATTGATTTGATTAAATCGATCTGATTCAAATAATTTACACCTTATCAACATAGGCGTCCAGCGTCACAGTCGAACTTAGTGTCTTAGTGTCTTTGTTTTACTTATTCGTGGCCAACGATATTTTCAAACAAAATGATAATTTTACCATGAGCTAGGTAACCGAGATCTTTGGCAGATGTTTAGACTTGAAAATTACACAACACAAGACAAGGTTTCTTTATAAATGAAACAAAGTTTACTTCCTAACTGTTATTCTATGATACATAAGCTTAAAAAAAAAAAAAAAAAAAAAAAAAACACATACAAATGTTCAGGAAATGAGTTATTAGGTCTGAAGAAAGTTCAAGTCTAGCACTCTTTTGCTATCTCGTAAATTCAACTGGAGGAAGATCACAAGCAGAGATTTGGCTATCTTTGACGGCATACAGATCAATTCACCAGTTTCCAGCAAAAATGGAGATTTGTTTTACTTGCGTTCAAGTTGAGGTAATCGCGGATCTGTTGTTTTCCTCGGGTGGTTGAGGGAACCCCGGCGGCTGATTGGCTGCTGCTCTGTCGTTGGGTGACGTCACTGGGAAAGCCCTCCTGTGATTGGTTGGTTTCTTTGTGTGATGACGCTCTGGAAGTTTCTTGCGGCTTCAGGTTCTAACAGTTTCTTCAGTGAAAAGTTTGATGAAGTGTTTGAGTTCTTTAGATGATCAGCCTGAGGTTAAATTTGTGAGCGCTTCGCAGCGCAATCAGTGAGGCGAAACTGAAGTTTTAGAGCAGGCAGCGAGCAAAAGAGCCGAGCTTTGTGTCCCGTTTTTAGCAGGCTGATTTCAGTTCCTCCCACTCGATGCTCTTCCAATTAAATTGTCCCTGTAGGGAGGAGCCCCGCCCCACACGGCTTCTTTTCCGTGCATACATTATCTGCTAGTCAATTTATCACATGAAGAAAATATCCTAGCAGATTTCTATAACGTGTTGTAATCATGCATTATGATACTAAAGGTCAATTTTCATCCACACCAAATTACTGCTGATAAAACCAGCTTTCATTCAACATCAAACATCAAATATTTGGCATACATGAAGTACATATACTAATTTTATCTACTAAATGGGTTAAGGCATGGATTAAAATATCCTAAATTCAAATAACCACACCAAGCACATGAAAGACATTATGCACGTCATTTGTGGATATATTTGCTCTAATAGCAATGGGAATAAATTAATGTCTTTTAGAAATCCTCTATGCAAGTTTGAATTTCTTTGTCTGCCAAAGAAGAGAAAAAGCGCGTTCTTTTGGAATGCAGGAGAACGAAGGGGAGCTGTCCGGAGGTCAGGAAGTCTTTTTGGGTGTGTATTGTCGTTGCCCAAAGAGGTTGTTGTTTGTCTGGGTCTCAGTCAGTGCAGTCAGAGAAGCTCAAAACAGCAGAGTTTCAGATGCCAAAGGAAGACTTTATTACACAGAGCAACAAAGCCGAGAAGACAGCCGCCACATTTACTGCCTCTGGTTTCTGCTTGTTCAAACATCATATTTTATACACTTCTTATCTTTAACAATGTAGCAAAGTTATGACCTTCTATGCTTGTTTGCCATGCCTGATTGGTTAGCCACCATTATCTTATAGCCCTCCTTGTTCATTATCTAATGGTGGAATATTGCTGAAGTTCCCCTTTTTTAAAATATAAGGCCTCCCATTGTTTGGAGGTGATTTCACCCTTCTTGATGTCCTTGTTGTCTGCACCTGGCATGGAAATTTCCACCACTGCTCATGTAAACTCACAGTTCATGCTCAGATACTCAGTTTTAGACTAATTTAACACATTATTCAGTATATTGATTGCTTCCATGATTTACATTCTCTTGTTAGTAAAACTATCATTTCTATATTTTACTGCTAAATTACACAATAGTATCTGCAGCACTTCAGCGCTCAGACGTCTCCTCGTAAAACAGTCTTCCCTTGTTGATTAAATCATCGATTTATGCATTAAACGGTCAGGAGATCCCGGGAAGATACAATGTTCTTTGTACTGTTGTTTATTTGACTTTATTTATGGTAAGCCAGTCAGGAACAACATTGAAGTTCTGTTCTTAAATACATCCAGATTGGTGCGGTCCTTCTCTCCTCAAATCTATCATTGTTTTTATGGATCTCATGAGAAAAGACGAGTGTCCTCTAGACAGGGAGGCGTCATTAGGGTTGGTCACTTTTACGACTGTTTGCACATGTCCAAGCAGAGTATCTTTTAGTTTTACTTTGGCATGTAAAATTCTATAGTTATTTGGGTCTGTTCGAAGAGGGCGTACACAGGTATCCAGGCATGCTTTTGTCTCCACAGATGCCTCTGCCACCAGCTGGGGTGCCACGTACAATGGGCAGGCAGCGTCACAGGTTTGGATGGGACCCCAACTGCTTTGGCAGATCAACTGCCTCAAGTTGCTGGCAGTACATCTTGCTCTTAGCCACCTGTATTGATCTGCATGGACAACACTGCGACCGCTGTGTACATCAATCGCCAAGGTGGTCTTTGCTCCCATTGCATGTCGCAACTCACCCGCCATTTCCTAATTTTGAGTCAGAAGCATCTGGGGCTGCTTTGTGCCATTCACATTCCCGGTGTGCTCAACCATGTGGCCGAAGTGCTCTCACATGCTGCG
The DNA here is from genome assembly GCA_021397915.2 of Tor tambroides. NCBI lineage: Eukaryota > Metazoa > Chordata > Actinopteri > Cypriniformes > Cyprinidae > Tor > Tor tambroides. Next base: position 9,215 of record JAFVLL020020623.1, on the reverse strand, counting down.
CTGCCAGGAGAATAGAGACTGCACCCCCAGATTGCCCAGCTGATTTGGAGTCATTTCAGAGCTGCACATGTCTCACTGCCATCTGTTTTACCCCCTGACTGAGGGAACACTCGGCATTGATGCACTGGCACACAGCTGACCGCAGGGCTTACGCAAATATGTGTATCCCCCAGTGAGCCTTCTCACACAGACATTGTGTAAAGTCAGGGAGGAAGAGGAGCAGGTCTTGTTTGTTGCACTGTATTGGCTCAAACAGACCTGGTTTCCAGAACTAATACTCTTTATGACAGCCCCTCCCTGGTCTATTCCTCTGAGGAAGGATCTACTGACTCAGAGATGGGGAATCTTATGTAATCTTATGGACCCGCGTCCAGACCTCTGGAAACTCCATGTCTTGTCCCTGGACGAGAAGCAAAGGTGCTAGGTGACCTTCCTCATGAGGTAGCAAACACCATCACTTCAGCGCGAGCACCGTCTATGAGACATGCATATGCTTTGAAGTGGAACCTGTTCATTGTGTGGTGTTCTTCTCACCAAGAAGACCCCCAAAGATGCTTGATCAGAGCCCTGCTTTCCTTCCTGCAGTGCAGGTTGGAGTGAAGGCTGTCTTCCTCCACCCTCAAAGTATATGCTGCCACAATATCGGCAAGTCAGTAGGGAGTGTAAGGATTAACTCTTATTTTAATTTAGCTTTTAGGAAATTGAATCGTAGAGATTCGATATTGATTTGATTAATTGATATTAACCCTTAAATGCATACCTCGGGTCTTTAGCGACCCGGGACGTCGTTTACTACCCTCTCCCTCCTATATTTTTTAAAGTTAGACATCAGCTTTCTTAGTATTCCTCAATCTATTCATTATAAACAATATAACAAGAAAAAAATTAAATTTAAAAGAATGTCTGTTTTCTGATTAATTTTTCATAAAAAGTGTATAGGGTCGCTAGAGACCCGAGGTGTGTATTAGTCCAAGTATATTTTTTCCATCTAAAAATATTCAAATATTTGATGACTCAATACATGCAATTCTCCTTTATTTCTCGGGGTGGCACTGTTTAATAGACAATAATGACGTGATGTTTCGCTCATAATCACCGCAGGCTTAAAACAAAAGAATATCATCAGCAAAAATTGAACTGGTTTGAATGGCTATACTGCAGAGCAATTAATGTATGCCATAAAATATAAATGTCACTGTCATTTGATGGTGGATGTGGTAAATAAGCTGCCAGCGATCAAACTATTGAATATGAAGTCACTGAAAATGGAAGTTTTACGAATATGTTTGAGATCGCGAATATGAGGCAGATGCTGAATGAACTGTGGAAGTGCGCTCTGACAGTGACGGCGATGGTACAGTCATCTGCTCAAACTGAACCCTTCTAAGTTCCAAAAGGTAACGAAATTTGCTTAATTTTATTCTTCTGTAATGGTTCTTAAAATATCAAGAGAGTTTTTTGCTATTGCAGCAGTTTAGGATCTATCCGTGCTGGATATATAGGTCTGGGTCGCTAAAGACCCAAATATGTAAGAGTGATTGGCGAAACATTCATGCATTTAAGGGTTAATCAAAACGTATAATTTATACTTTATTAATGACTCGTCCAGCGAGCATTAAACCAGTATATCTTAGCAATTCTGTTTATTTCGTGACCACGATAATAATACAGAATTGGTTGGGTAAGTTTTTGAGCACAGGTAGCAGGCTCTGGGCAAAGTTTGACTTGAATATTACACAAGAGAAGACAAAAGATTTCTTTATAAATGAATCAAAGTTTATTTGCTAAGCTACACTACAATACTACTCAAAACACACACATATACAGGAATGCGATTTTAAGAAAGTTCAAGTATAGCACTATTTGCTACTTCAAAAGGTCTACCAGGGGCAGATCATGAACCGAGAACCTTACTATCTTTACTTTTAAAGATTAAGACCACCAGCTCAGCAAAATTATGGAGATAGTTGTTACTTGCTCTGATTTGAGTTTGACAGCTGATCTGTTGTTGTCCTCGCTCTTCTCCTCGTGGTCGAGGGGAACCCCGGGGCTGCTGATTGGCTGCTGTAGTCGTAGTTGCGTGACACGTTTCAAGGGATGACCTTCGGTGGTAGGTTGGCTTCTCTGTGACCTGATGACGCTCTTAGGAAGTTTGTTTAGAGTTCTTACGGCTTCAGGTTTTAAAAGTTCCTTTGGTTGGAACTTTGACGGCATGTGTGGATTCTCGCCAGATGGTATATGGCTGAGGGCACTTCGCAGCGCGATCAATGACGAAGCCAAAGTTTAGCAGCTAGCCAGCGAGCAATGAGCAAAGCCTTTGTGTCCATTTTTAAACGGCCCAATTTGGGTCCACCCACGGGGGACTGTCCCAATCAGATTGTCCCTGTAGGGCAGAGCCCCACCCCTACTGTTTCCTTTGGACACAAACTTTATATACTCTGTGATCTTCCATGTGGAGAAACACCTCTAGAAGTTTAAGACTTATGTAAAGTGTTATCACATGCTTACAAGTTCATAATATCACCAAATCAGTTGCATCATTGATTTGTAATTATCATGACCATTCATATGAAACTAAACACAGCAAGCTTATAAAACACATACCCCCGGTTTCACAGACAAGGCTTAAGCCTAGTCCTAGACTAAAATGTAAATCTGAGCTGTTTCAACTGAAAGAAACTTGCACTGACTGATCTTAAAACATGTCAATGCCTTTGTTTTGTCTTAAGATGCACACCAGTAATGCTTTTTTCTAAGGCATGTTTATAAAAATGACTTAAATGTCCTAACTGAACTATGGCCTAATCTTGGTTTAGGCTAAGCCCTGTCTATGAAACCGGGCCACAAAATACAACCTTAATATATATATCGTCTCTTGAGCATATTGCTTTAATAGCAGCAGCAATTAGTGATTGTCCTTTTTAAATACTTTATACAAGTTTGAGTCTCTTTGTCTTGCCAAAGAAGAGGCAAAATTGGCGCGTTCTTTTGGAATGCAGGAGAACGAAGCGAGGTGTTCCGAGGTCATGAGAATGTCACGTTGTGGGTCTGCAGAGCTTCAACACTCGGACTTCTCGTAAAACAGTCTTCCATTATTGAATTATGCATTAAACGGTCATCCTGGACCATGTCCAGATACAGAGGTCCTTGTCCCATTCTGATTGAATTATGTTTAAGTGATAAGGAACAGTGAGGTCCTGTTCTTAAATACATCCAGATGTTTTCCTTGCATCTATCATTGTTTTTATGGGTCTCATGAGATAAGCAGAGCATGGCAGGAAACTCAGACAACTGGGTGCATGCTGTTCATTTATTAATTTCATGATTTACAGATAATGGAAGGGGAAGTTTCTTAGAATGTGCTTTCCTGTAACTATTTTGTGTGTGTCTTCTCTCCACAAGGCATTACAGGAGCGAGGGGGGCGAGATGGTTAAATCCTCCATAACTTCTTGGGACCTGGCTCTGGTGCTTAAATTGCTTCAGAGAGTCCCATTTGAGCCTTTACAATCAGTGTGTATAAAGCTTCCGTCTATGAAGACTCTGCTGCTGGTTGCATTGGCTTCCATCAAGAGGGTAGGGAACCTGCAGTCTTTTTTTCGGTTGACAAATCGTGCCTAGAGTTTGGGCTGTCTGACTCCAGAGTGACACTTAGACCCCGGCCTAGCTATGTGCCCAAGGTTCCCACCACTCCCTTTTGGGACCAGGTGGTGAGCCTGCAAGTGCTGTCCCCGGAGGAGGCAGACCCAGCCCTAGCTTTGCTCTGTCTTGTTTGCACTCTGTCTCTTTACATGGATAGAACACAAAGCTTTAGGACCTCAGATCTGCTCTTTGTCTGATTCAGAGGCCAGCAGAAGGGAAAGGATGTCTCCAAGCAGTACGGTTCACTGGTTAGTGGATTCCATCGCCTTGGTTTATAATGCACAAGGCGTGCCCTGTTCACTCAGGTTGTGAGCGCACTCCACTAGAGGTGTTGCATCCTCCTGGGCCCTGGCACGTGGCACCTCGCTGACAGACATCTGTAGAGCTGCGGGCTGGGCAACACGTAACACATTCGCTAGATTCTGTAGCCTTCGTGTGGATCTAGTATCCTCCTGTGTTCTGACATCTAATGGGTAGAGGCACTGAGAGACCTAGCTTAATGTTGGCTTGTTGCACTGGAATGTGTGTTTATAATGCTCCAGAGAGTTCCCTGGGCAAACCCTGTTGAGTTCCTCCATCACCCTTGGCTGCCGGATGTAAAGATCAAATCTGTGCGTACACATTTTTTATAAATGAGGCCTCTTCTCACATGGAAAGCCCCAAAAGCAATCATATTTCATAACTTTTAAATGTAATTATTCATACTTGATTCACAAAGGAGCAGACAATTAAAATGGACAATAAAAGTTTAATATTTGGTGCAGCAAATACAAAAAGTAAAAGTAGAAAATGAGACAGACCTGTCTTCATTGACTAACAAGATAGCTAAGCAACTCAAGAGAATAAAAGTGAAGGCCAATTGCAAAACTACATGACAATCTTCCATCTGCTTTTTCGAAATACACCATAAGTGGAATTCGATTTGAAAACAACAATAAAAATCAACTTCAAAATAAATAAAAAAAAAACAAAAAACAAAAAAAACCTTTCCTTCATAAATGTAAAACTACACAAATTAAAATAAAATGAAACTCAAAGCAATCTGGTACAGATTATATCAAGAAAAAAATGATATATAAGAGATATTGTTCTTTGGAGAATTTCATCCTTGAGTTGATGTGAAACTGCTGGTTTTAAAGATTAACTATTTACTGTAATTTAGATTATGCTGCTTTGTCTTGTCACTGATTAGGACAGACTAATTGGGAAGAGATGCTGTAACTGAAGGTAAGCTATTAATGTGAGTTTTGGCATGACTCTTTAGATTAGAGGAATGAGTGAAACTCTTCCCACATGCAGTGCAGTGATACGGTTTCTCTCCAGTGTGGATCCTCTCATGTTTTTTCAGATGTTCTGAACGACGGAATCTCTTGTCGCAGTGTGAACACATGTAAGGTTTCACTCCAGTGTGAATTATCTTGTGCTGATTCAAATCTACAACTCTAGTAAATGTCTTGCCACACTCAAAGCACATATGATTTCTTACACTAGTATGTATTTTCTGATGCACTTTTAAATATTTCAACAGTGAAAATCTCTTTCCACATGAAGAACATGAATGTGGTTTCTCCTTTGAATGAATTTTCAGGTGAATCTTCAGGGCTGAAGCAAACAAAAATGTTTTGCCACATTGATCACATTCATGCAGTTTCTCTCCAGTGTGGATGATCATGTGTTTCTTCAAGATTTGTTGTTGTGTGAAACTCTTTCCACACTGATCACATGTGAACGGTTTCTCTCCAGTGTGGATGTTCATGTGTTTCTTCAAGAATCGTTGTTGTGTGAAACACTTTCCACACTGATCACATGTGAATGGTTTCTCTCCAGTGTGGATGTTCATGTGCTCTTTAAGGTGTCCTTGTTGTCTGAAACTTTTTCCACACTGATCACATGTGAATGGTTTCTCTCCAGTGTGGATGATCATGTGTCTCTTAAGGTTAACATGTTGACTAAAACTCTTCCCACACTGATCACATGTGAACAGTTTCTCTCCAGTGTGGATGATCATGTGTCTCACAAGGTGTTCTTTTCGTTTGAAACACTTTCCACACTGATCACATGTGAACGGTTTCTCTCCAGTGTGGATCCTCATGTGAACCTTGAGACTCTGTTTGCGTGTGAAACTCTTTCCACACTGATGGCAGCTGAAAGATTTTTTAGATGTTCTTTCTTTCTCCACTTCATTCACTTCTTCATTCTCCTCATTCTCATTCATCAGCTCTGAAATTAAAGTTTAAAAAGTGCTCAGTAAATCAAAGAGAAAAACGTAGTAAAATATATAAAACGCTGATGTAATAGCTGAAAGTATTGAGTTATGTTCAAACAATTGTTATACAAAGTTATAATCATTTTGATCCATTATGTCCCTGAAATTTTCCAGGCACAAACCTTTAGAGCCCATGATAAAATGGACTATGATGGAAGGAAAAATAATATTTTTAAATATTTTTGTGGGAAAGTGTCGACCGTATTGCTTTCCTATTGTAAACACTCATGTGATGAAATGCATTCGAATGACCACAAAAGACCGCCAACTCTCCACCTACTGACCTAACGAGTGAACATTATGGGAAGCTAGCGCTAGCCAGATGGGATTTAAACTTTTTGGGCTGAAAACCCCAGTTAGGTTTGAAGAAGAAAAACTGTGTTCGATGTGGGTTTACAGCTATCAGAGCAGAAACGAAAGCTGCTGCTCTCTGTACGTTTTTCTGTCTGTCTCTGGTCATATCCACATACCATTAAGTTGAAACCCCATACATTTAACTGCCCAGAGACCCTCCCTTCATAGAAATCAGGACAGAAGTGGTCTAAAGTGGACAAAAGAGACTGATTAAAAGACCAGCTGAAAACGGGAATGGGTCTCCCTCGTCTACTCGTGATCCAACTGAACAAAATTCATCTTAATTCCAGGTGGAAACAGTGCCTTACTATCTTATTTTATTCCAGGGGAGCCCAAGCTTGGTCCTTGAGGGCCACTGCTCTGCAGAGTTTAAGCTCCAATACCAATTAATCACACCTGAACCAGTTAATCGAGGTTGAAAGGTGCGTTCACATCACCTCGTAATTCGTGAGATTTCAAGATCCCAGCTTCTAAAAAGTGTTAACATCCTATTACAGCTCCTTATTACAGCTTGTAGGCTGGGAGTTCTCAGATCATTACGGCCTGTAAAATGTGACCGCTGCACGTCACGCGGAGCCAGAGAGAAATGACAGCACTTCCATTTGTAAATGTAATAAGCAGTTATTACATAATATTTATGTTTTAAAAATTGTGTAATTGATTTTTGCCAATGTAAACTAATTTCTTAATACATAAGACATGCAGCACACAGTAAATCAGTTAATTCCCAGTTCGAGGACGTGAACAGCTCCCAATATAACGTCACGTCATGTGAACATTTCAAGAATTACAAAGGGGACATGAATGCAGCATAACTAGACATGCTAGAAACATCCATGCAGGTGTTTTGAGCTAGTTTGAGCTAAAATCTGCAGGACAGCGGCCCTCCAGGACCGAGCTTGGACACTCCTTTTATCCCTTCTTTGACCATGTGACTGAAACCAAATGTGAGACATTCAAACTGACCAATCAGCAGATTACAGCTTCCCACATCAGTCAAAAGTGTGACAATTAGCAAACCTCAGATGTACACACATCTTGGCTAGGGCTGGGCAATAAAACGATAATTATTACAATATGACTTTCCTCGATAAAACGATATGAAGAGTTCAATAAATGTCCCATTTAATGTTTATGCACCAAAAGTGGAACGAAACAGCACTATTCATTTGAACCACACCACATGGACCGTTTATCTGCTTAGTTCAAACAAGCTTACTCTCTGATCAGTCTCATTCACACAAGCACTAAACAGCGCTGTGAGATCCATTGAGAAGCGCTTGAATTCAGCAAAGAGCACGTCTTGGCAACTTAAACAAGGTTTAGATTAAACCGTGCTGACAAACAGGAGAATGTTAGCACATGGAGAAACTAAGAATTTCATTTTTCTATTAACCTGTTGGCCTTTACTCCTACCTTTGAAGAGATGGCATACCCAAACTAAAACAGACAGCTCGTGAAGCTTTTGCACTAAAAGCATAAGTAGGGTCTCGTTAGAAAACAGACACTTGGCAGTTAATTGCCGTCATAAAACAAAAATGCTATCTGCATAATTTCGTAAATTTATTCAAATTTTTAAATTTTAACTTTATGAAAATAGTTGACGTTGGCCTTGTTTTAATCTAGAAATGCACTGCAGCTAAAGCCACGTGTCTAACCATGTTATATTTCAAATCTGAAGAGAAGTCTAAAACTGAGTTTTATAAATGTTTTTCAATACCATGTCAGTTTGGGAAGACTCTTAAATGCTACAAATGGCTCCTGTGGTAAGAAAGAGGCTAACTGATGTTTTATTGCCATCATCTAAGCATTCATTCAGTGTATTGTCTCTATTGTTTTGGGGTATAAACTGCCCCCATTCACACCTCTCCGGCCTGCTTATGGCTCTAATTATTCTTTTGTTGTGTCATTATAATTACTGAGGGCTTTCTATTCACACTGTTTTAATCCTCAATTTCTTTGATCAAACTACTCGCTGCACCTTCTTTGAAACTGTATCAAACGCCCTTCTTGGAAAAAATAAACAATTCAATGAGCTCTATTCAAAATTACTTATAAAGTGTTACATATTTGTTCCTACTTGGGACTAGCTAGCATGTTAGCTTAGCACACCATCACAATTTAAGAGATTAAGACTAAATTTTTTCCTCCAAACTCACTTTATAGTGCAAGTCAAGCGTTTGAAATATCCTTCTGTGATCTGATGTGGCTTCGGATGTAATGAGATGTAAAAAATTTATTTTTTGTAGTATTCTGCACATTGATAAAGGAAATGTTGATTAGCACTGCATTATAAATATCACCTATTATTATGAAAATCCCCGGTTTGAACAACACAGATGAACCATATATCTTTGCACTTATATTTATTGTCTCCAAAACATCTGTTATAGCAATTTCTGGAAGCAGATTATTGCTGTGTTCACGTCACCTCGTAATTCCTGAAATCTTGTGACATTATATTGGGAGCCGTTCATGTCCTTGAACTGGGAATTAACTGTTTCAACTCCGTGTTGCTTGTCTGTCATGTTCACTTTACTTTTGTATTAAGAAATTGGCAAAAGTCAATTACACAATTTTTAAAATATAAATTATGAAATAACTGCTTATTACATTTACTACTGGAAGTGTCCTGTGTGAATGGAACAGACAGTACATAAAAGCATTCTGTTACATTCTCAGTCAGATCACCACGTTTTTGGTAAAAAAAAATAAATAAATAAATAAATAAATACAGGTGCATCTCAGAAAATTAGACTATGGTGAAAAAGTTCATTTTTTTCTTGTAACTTATTTCAAAAAGTAAAACTCATGTATTTTAGATTCATTACATGTAAAGTAAAACACTTCAAAAGTTGTGTTTTAATTTTGATGATTAGAGCTTACAGCTCATGAAAGTCAAAAATCAGTATCTCAAAATATTAGAATATTTACATTTGAGTTTCAATTAATGAC